>JAJLTG010000003.1:311280-387364 GCA_030568095.1 Naumovozyma baii
AAAAAAAAAAAAAAAAAAAAAAAAAAAAAAAAATATGACAATGAGTCATATAGATATAAATTCACAAAGAAAATCTTATTCATCCGAATTTAAGACATTGTTCGGTAGTGATAATATTATAGATAAGCCACTGATATCAAATATTGATGGTAATGATGTTCTGTCATTAAATAATAACAACACTGATGACATTACTATTGATTCGACAAATATGATGAATCTCGAAACAGATTTGAACGAAACTCCGCATTTGTTATTGGAACAACTAGCATACGTAGATAATTTTATTCCTTCCTTCGGGGAAGATGATAATGATAATAATTCAAATTTAGATTCATGGTTCTTAGAAAATTTTAACTCCAACAGTTTAAATTCTACTACAACAACAAATTCTAATGCAAATGACAATTTCAATACTCAATTTGAGTCTGATGAAAGACTAGCCATGGAATTAAACGCATTTGCTGCAGACACTTTCATTTTCCCAGATGAGGATAAACCTAAGAATGATAACAGTGCTGATGACGATGATCATAATAATAATAATAATAGCATCGAAAACATTATGGATCAACAAAATTTACAGACAAGCAATGAAAGTAGGAAAAAGCACGATCGTCATTTCTTAACTCAAAGAAGAAATCATTTTTTAGCCTCTCAATACAATCAATGTAAATCAAGAATATCATGTAAGAATAAACTGGACAGAAGCAATTACCATTCTACCTCTCCCAGAACCTCATCGTTAGCATCCTCATTGCAAGATACTGATACTTTCACAAATTTCAACGTATCGCTTCCTAACAATATCGAGACCAACACGTCAAGATCAGAAACCCCGGCAAGTATTAACCAATCACCCATGTCAGGAATGTTAACAACAAACACATCATCTACGTCACTACCGAACATTCAAATGCCAGATTATAGTTCATTATCCACATCCATGCTGGTCGCATTATTACCTAAAGTAACGGTGCCACCTTCTGCATTCAACTCACTACTGGACACGGGTTTTAAACCGGATCAAATATATGCCATTGCTGCTATTATGGCATACCATGAAAACCAAAAACTAAAACATAAACCAAAATCTGCACCGCCACCACCACCATCATCATCTATCTCGACTGAGCAAACTACTACAATAGATACTTCACAAAATAATGCTACTTATTTATTGCAACTGCTGACTGGTTCTCCCTTGCCACTATCTCCATTGCCACAAATAAATAATAATCTCGATAGTTCAGTACTGCCAGCAGATGAATCGTCGAACGAAAACCAGGGGGAGTCAGCATCGAAAGAAAAGAAATCATCGATGTTAGATACCGCGCTTCTTGCCTCTGTATTCGAATTAGATATTCAGAAGAAGAGGAAATCCTCATCGGATAATGAAACTACTACAAATTATGACGAAGAAAGAAAAAAACTTAAAATGGAGTCCATCATTGAACCCGTAATACCGAGATCGAAATCATATGACAACGGATTACAATCAGATTCATTCAAGACCCCGACTTTGCTAACTGCACAAAAATCGAAAGATAATGCATTTCCGAATAAGAAACCAGATTCCCTGCCGAGGGAGAATCCGCACCAAAGGAAGAAAATGAAAGAACAAGAATTACAGGGATCCATCGATGAATTGGCTGAATTAGCGGTATCATTGCAAAGAAAGATTAATACTTTGGAAATGGAAAATAAAGTCTTGCAAAAATTAGTTCATTCAAGCGGAGACGTAAATAGAATTAAGACTGCACATGATAATAATGATGATGATGATAATTAAGATTAGTTCATTAATTAATTTAATTCCTCCATATATAAATATATAATAATATTATTATTTACAGGGTACACTCTTTTAAGGATTCAACTTAGTGCTGCTAGTACGACCATTAATACAACAACAATTAGTACTATCAATGTGATCATCCCGCATCTATTTCGTTGCCTTTGATGCTCATCTGCTCGTCTAAGTTGCTCGTCTGCCTTTTGCATATTGTTTGACAATTGTGAAATATTACCGTCAATTGTATCTACGTGTTCACCTTGTTCTTTCACCAATGATCCCAATTGATGAAAAATTGCATTGACCTCTTGCATGGTGGAATGTATCCTTGATATCTGTTGAGACCGCTCTTGCTGTATTATGGTTTGGAAATCAACTTCATCACTCACATCCCGTTGTATCTGCTGTTGTGAGTGCTCTTGCTCCTGCAACAATAATTGTTTTTGTTGCCCTTCATCTCGTAATAAAGGAGTTTGTTCGTTGACTTGGATGGAGATATATTTAGAACCTTCATCTTGTCGTATCGTGGATGTTTCATTATTATTATTATTATTATTATTATTATTATCACTTAGTAATTTTGGTTGATAGACGAGAATATTTTCCTCGTAAGATCTTTCTAAGTTCTTCAATTCCATATTCAAAGTTTGGAAATCGTTGTATAATTTACTCCCCTCATAAAACGAATCTTCCCCGTCCTTCAACATGATCTTATCACGTAGTTGATTACATATCGGTATTGTTTCCGAGCTTATTTTAGATCTTACTTCAGTGCTATCTCTCTTCGTACCAATCAATAATGACTCTCTCCTTAAATTGCCTACTGCATTGGCAAATTTCTGGATTAGATTGTTCAATGTAGATGGTTCCCTCTGCGTTTGTGGTGGTGCACTTGCTACATTTGTAGTAGAGTCTTTGGTGATGTTGAAACCATCCCGAGATCTTTGTGCTTCCAAGTCAAGAAAGGACATATTTGGTAATGGTAACAGTCTTCTCGATGGTAAGAGGAAAATTGTTTGATTTATTTGAATTCAACTAAATGTATGAACATGTATGAACATGTATGTCACTTTATTCGATTATAATCGTTGAGGACGAGTGAAATTTCGTGCCATAAATCCTCACCAATTTGTACACGTACATATGTAGTAAAACAACTACAAGAAGAATATCCAAAAGCTTTTCCTTTATGTATAATATTTGTAGGTATATATTATTAATTACAGTCATAATGTGATGGATTTTTCAGTGAAATGTTTGTTCAACGGGCTGATTTTTCTTCAATAAAAATCACCCCTAGTATTTGTATTATAATCGTAGCTGTACTTGTTCTTACTTGTATTGGCATTTACGCCTGTGTACATTTGAGATTCATCATCTCTTGGATAAGGATACCTATTATTAGAATCAGTTGTAGCAGGAGTATTAGCGTAATATTGTTGTGGAGACATATTATTTGTATCTTCATGTTCACCCCAACCAGTCCATTTACTTAGGAAGGAACCTTTAGTACTTTGAGCCGCAGTGGATAACTTCCTCCTTGATTGAGATTTAGCCTTTTGCTTTTCCAAATCGAAATCTTCCTCCAATTCAAAAATCTCGTTATCATCTTTGCTATGATTTCTCTCTTCATAAAAGGCTTCATTATTCCTCTTATTATAATAAGCTGATTCTGGTTGTTGTACAGGTTGATATACAACTTGTGATGGCATCGCTGGATTATAATACTGTTGATTTTGCATCTGTTGTTGTTGACTCTGTTGTCTTTTCGAAGATGCACAGCACCAGCATATAAATGACCCAATGCCAGTAACACCTTGTCTACAACAGGTCAATAGAGCACCTATAAGCCATATTCCAAGTACTGCAGCTAGGCATATTCCTACAATGGCTATTATTTTGCAAGGTTTGTCATTCATGCATGAATCCCAATTTTTGAAACTTTTACCTGTGTTGACTATGCCATCTGTCCATGATCTGGGAAATAATGATTGTTTTATTTGACAGATATTCATTTGACCTTGCTTGTGTCTGTGTGTGTAGGGGAAGTGCTTATCTCAACTGTAAGAGAGATGGGAATGAGTACGTATGTACAAATACATGAATTTGAGATTTTACAAAAATGTGCGCTGCGATTCTCGAAGAAACAAAATAGAGACGAAAATGGGCCTTTCTAATATATTTGTGTTGTAAAACAGAGATAATAACAATGTAAACAACTGAATAATTTAAAAACAGTGATCTTGAAGGCGGTAAAAATTATATAGATATAAATATTTTTAAAGAAAAGGCAAAGTCAGCAAATAACACAACATCCGCCTCCGCTGCTTGTTGACTCGGTAGTAGATGATTTTTGTCCCTGCGGTTGATTAGTAGTTCTTGTTGGCTTAGATAGAGAATGTAGATTAGCTTCTTTTTGTTGCTTTTGTTGGTTATTCTGTTGAGATGCATTTGCTGCTGATAGTCTATTTGTAGGGTCTTCATTTATATTTTCATTGGTAATCTTATTGTTATTTGCTGTAGCTGTATCTTGAATGTTCGTTGGTATTGTTGGAGAGGTTTTTGAGGGGATATTTGATGCAGTCCTGATAACAGTTGGTTCTCCAACGAGTCCACTTGGATTCGTTGTGTTTGTCAACTTATCATTGTGTTTACTGTTTACATTTTTATTGTTAATATTAGCAATTTCATTGCTTTGTACATTATCATTCAATTCATTGTTGGTCTTGTTATATATGCCTCCATTATCCCTTACTAATCTTACCAGAGTGTAAAATGCATCTTCCACGTTAATTGCTTGTTTAGCGGAAGTTTCTAAGAATGGAGCATTCATTTGTTTAGCTAAATTGACTCCTGATTGATAAGGAACCTGTCTCTCATCTTCCAAATCTGATTTATTCCCCACAATGACGACGGGAATATAATCAGAATCTTTAACTCTTTGAATTTGTTGATAATAAGTCATCAATTCTTCAAAAGAGTTTTTTGAAGTGACAGAATATACTAATAAGAAACCTTCACCAGTTCTCATATATTGCTCTCTCATTGCGGAGTATTCTTCTTGACCGGCAGTATCTAATACGTCCAAAACAGTTACTTTATCATCAATGACCACTTGTTTCCTATATGAGTCTTCGATTGTTGGATCGTACTCATCTACGAAATGAGAGTGGATCAGTTGTATTGTTAGAGCGGATTTCCCTACACCACCACCACCTACTACTACCAGTTTGAACTCCCTTATGTTTGATTTATTTAGGGACATTGTTTGATTGTTCGTTTGCTTTGTTTATGAAGGGGGAGAATGAGGGATTGAGACACAATAGTAGCCAAGGAACGGGTTATCAGTGTGTGATATATATGAACTGAAGAGTAATTTATATAGGAGACGGTAGTTGAAAAGAAAGCAAGACATAGAGAGAGAGGTAATAAAGTTGAAGTAATTGATTGAAATTAAGTCTATACACTTGAAGTTACAGTTGATCTTTGCTCTCAAGAAGAGAGGAACAAGGTGAGGGAGAAAGAAGAAAAAAAAATATGCATCGTGTCGAGTGACCATTCAAATCATGTAACACGGTATAGGTGTCACAAATTAAATATCAAAAAAACAAAAAAACAATTTGTGACACTGCGCATGTCCGATTCCGGCCGGAAAAGACGATGACTATCTCCGGGTCTGCGTCAGCACTGTCCGTCTCGAGTTTCGAAGTCATCAACAACAGATCTCGCAATTATGGCATTGTTTCGTATATATAACTGGTTCCTGCAATCCATTGCATCCTCTTCCCTGTGATAATAACCCTTATAAACACAGCCAAACAGCAAATCATGTCCTCAGACACATCCCTAGTCGATTCCACCCTGATCAAAGAAGAAGCTCACTCTCTGAAATCGTCTCCACCGCAGCCACCTCAATCAGCCATCCGTGATAACTTAAAATCACTGACTGCAGGAGGGATAGGTGGTGTATGTGCCGTCCTCACAGGTCACCCCTTTGATTTAATTAAAGTAAGATGTCAAAGCGGTCAAGCTACCTCCACAATTAATGCCATAAAAATCATCTTAAAGGATGCTCGGGCCGTACCTAACTCAAACGTATTCTTAAGCTCGATGAAAGGATTCTATAAAGGTGTCATACCTCCTTTACTAGGTGTTACTCCCATATTTGCTGTTTCGTTCTGGGGATATGACGTAGGTAAGAAAATAGTATCATATCGTAATCCTACTGGTCTCAACTCTGAATTGACAATGAATCAAATGGCTATGGCCGGTTTCATTAGTGCCATACCAACGACTTTGGTTACTGCTCCCACTGAAAGGATAAAAGTGGTATTGCAAACTGCGGGTGCCAATAGTAAGACTACTTTTGTCGGGGCCGCAAAGTCAATTGTGAAAGATGGGGGTATTAGATCTTTATTTAAAGGTTCTTTGGCTACTTTAGCAAGAGATGGACCAGGTAGTGCTCTATATTTTGCATCGTATGAATTATCTAAGAAGTTCTTGAATAAGAGAACAACTGCAACGAATGCTGCTGCTGTTACAGAGAAGGATGAGGTTAATATTGCTAATGTTTGCTTGGCTGGTGGTATCGCGGGAATGTCCATGTGGCTTGTTGTCTTCCCAATTGATACAATAAAGACGAAATTACAAGCTTCCTCGGGTTCTCAATCTATGATTGCTGCAACGAGGGATATATATTTGAAAAGAGGTGGTATTAAAGGCTTTTTCCCAGGTTTAGGTCCTGCCTTGTTGAGATCATTCCCTGCTAATGCTGCCACTTTCTTGGGTGTAGAATTGACGCATTCTTTTTTTAGAAAATACAATATTTAATATAATCTAACATAAAAATAAAATTAGAAATAAACTATGACGATTCAGCTCCTAAACATACTTTTCCCAGCCCTTTGGTTTCTTCAAGTTGTTAACATTGTAATACTTAACACCACATGAAAACGAGTTAAACGTGAAATCTTGACCTGGATTACAAGCACACTTGTTCTCTAACCTGATAGCATCATCAATTGGGCATTGATGGAATGGGGCATGGTAATAACCCAAATCACTAAAATGATGAATTTCATCACGATCCAAAAATAGCGCGGCAGCAATGGAGTGCACTGGTGCATCCCCCCATCTTTCATAAAAGAACCCACCTGCTTTATCCAAGAAATCAAAGTAAGCAGTGTAAGCTGGACCCCTCCAGAAATTCAAAGATGCAATTTCAAAATTAGACCAGAAATGACATGCATTGTAGGAGAACCCATCATCATCACTAACAAAGTCTATCATACTATTTTTATTCAAATGTTCAGGGTGCAATTTCAAAAATTCTTTGGTGGTATCCCATAAAGTTGGAATAGTGCTCATGTATTCATGAATACTAATAGTGAACCCATACTTCTTACCATTGTCAGCCATAAATTTGAAAATATCGTAGTCAATATCACAATGTAACTTGATATCTGGTTCCACTCTCCAATACCAATCATATTCGTCTAATAATGGATGTCTGTAAAAGAACCCACTTTCAAAACGACACATGTGTCTATAAGAGATAGAATCACCGTAGATAATCTTCTTCTGTCTCATTTCGTCTCTCACTTTAGCAGCTTTATCTTGATCGATCCATGGTGGGAAAGACCAATGTTCATATGGAACAACACCATACTTGGTCTTACCACTAATCAGCGCACTAGTGACATTCTTAAATTCGTCTGAAAATTCTGCATCGTTCAAGAAAACCCAATCGTATTGAAACTTATGATTAAATCTATCTTCGACAGATTTAATGGATTCCACCAAAGAGTATAAGTCACTGTTTCTAGCTAAAGTGACAAAAGTGGCCTTTTCTTTAGGACCTTTGTATTTTGGATATTCTACTCTTCTATATTTGAGACCGTTAGCCCCTTTAATTGAAGCACCTACATCAGGTTTAAATCTAGTAGATCCGACGTTATCACTGGATGAGGAAGCTCCCTGAAAGATAACGAATAATGTGATGGCTGCAATTATACAAATACCGACACGTTTGTAGAACTGCTCCCTACCTGGTGGAATAGAGAATTTGGTCATAACTGTGTATTTACTTCTTTCTCTGGAAGCTATTTGAAGAAGCAAGTAACCTGCGAGATGAAGGGACGTGAAGATTGCACCAACTGCGTCTTGTAGACAAGTTCCAATCTACAACGCTATCGAATACAAAAAAAAAACATGGAAAAACCGTTTGAAAATACGTGTCCACTCCGCTCAAAACGCGCTGCCTTTATCAGTCTTGGCTTTTTCACTGCAATAGCTGTTGTGCAGCAGATACAGAGATAAGGCGTGGAGATTTTAAACTTCGAAGGGCATATGACTCATTAGACAGTAATTTACATGTTGTCAATTAGACTGGCCAAGAGGTTTCACTCGACAAATGTAAAGGAGCCACTGCGAATATTATTTTTTGGTACCGATGAATTTAGTAATTTTTCCCTTAATTCTCTGCATGAAATAAAAGTCCAATATCCAAGTACGATAGACACCATTCAAGTGGTAACGAAACCATCGAAATGGTGTGGTAGACATCATTCAACTCTATACACACCATCAATCATATCACTCGTTGAATCTTTACCTGATCTACCCAAGCCAATCACGTACGAACCAAAGAAATCAATTCCAGTCATAAATGATATGATCAAAAGGCAAGATATAAACATGATAATTGCGGTATCATTTGGTCATTTGATTCCTTTTAATATGATACAGAACATTAAATATTCACTTAATGTCCATCCCTCATTGTTACCACGATATAAAGGGTCTGCACCATTACAACATACTTTGTTGAACAAGGACAAAGTTACGGGTGTCACAATACAGGAATTGCATCCACACAAGTTCGATGAAGGTAATATTATTACACAAACAGATCCCATTGATATAAAACAATTGCTTCATCAGCATGGTGTGTCGTCCTCAGATGCCGGTTGGAAGACTAGGTTGTTGAGGAATAAACTTGGATGCATTGGAGCCTCTTTATTAAGACGAGTAATCCTCGAACAAATGTATGTGTCCGGCAAACAGGGTTACTTGAAGGAAAAATATGAGCAAAGTTTAGCACCTAGGATTAAGAAAGATATGTGTAGAATCGATTGGGATCTTGATTCCACATTTGATGTTGTGAATAAGTTTGATGTCATTGGTCCTGTTTTCACTTATATCAAGAATAAGAAACAAAATGAGTTTAAAAGGGTGTTATTCCATGACATTACAGTGAAGGAAGGGGCTGATGTTCCTGTCATGTCATTGTCTATTCCAGGACATTTTCATCTTGATGAAAAAGAAAATGTGCTCTATATTAGATCTGTTACTGCCGAGCATTATTTGAAAGTGAAAAGATTGCAATTTGAAGGATTCGCAATTGAAGACCCAAATTTATTTGTAAAGAGATTGAAAAAAAGATGTGGTTACAAGAATGGGGAGAATATGGATCTCTTTTTTGTAAATAAATTACTGTAAATAAAGAAATTATAGAATCAAAACTAATATTTGTGTGTTCATTCTGTTGTTTTATCATATCAAATCAGCTCTTCTTGGCAGTAGCTCTGAGCAACGCAACAATATTTTTTTTCGCGGGTGAAATATTCAAAAGGTTTTCCCCATAATCTTTTGACAAAACAATACGTACGAATCTGTAGTACACCAATTGACTAAGTTATATTTTACACTAGTACATCCGAATTAAAGATTGTTTCTATTAACTGGTGATCTAATAATATCGAATATATCTGGCAAAGAAAGATGGATAAACCTCTAATTTCTGAGCCAAGAAAAGGAAGAAATTCAACAAGGCAACTGCAAGAACCTACCAAGAGAAGTTCATCACCACCGTTCAATGAATATAGGTTCGTAGAGCCATCCACTTTTAGGAAGTTTGCATATGATTCTATATTATTTTTCCTAACAACTATCTTCAGCTGTTTCTTTCGTGAAATTAAATCTCGTAATAGTTATAAGATCCCAAGTTCTGGCCCAATCATATTTGTAGCAGCCCCTCATGCAAATCAATTTGTTGACCCTGTGATTCTAATGGAGCAAGTTAATAAGCAGGTTAATAGAAGAGTTTCATTTTTAATTGCTGAGAAATCTTTACATCAAGCTGCCATAGGATTCTTTGCACGTTGTGTGATGGCCATTGGTGTTGTTAGACCCCAAGATAAATTGAAATTAGCCACTGGGAAAATTACTATTGACCCTGAAGATTCAAAGAGAGTTATTGGTATTGGAACTAAATTCTTACAGGATTTTAAACCAAGAGGATTAATCGGATTGCCTAAATCTCTTGGGAACGCTGAAATTCAAAGTATCGAAAGTGATACATCATTAACATTGAGGAAGGAATTTAAAACTGTCAAGCCAGAAGTAAAGAATATATTGACTAAGGGAACCGTTTTCAAATACGCCGATAAAGTTAATCAATCATTAGTGTATCATAAAGTTTTTGAACATTTAGCACATGATGATTGTATTGGAATTTTTCCAGAAGGGGGGTCTCACGATAGAACAGACTTGCTACCATTGAAGGCTGGTGTTGCTGTGATGGCATTAGGTTGTATGGATAAACATCCTGATGTTAATGTAAAGATTGTTCCATGTGGTATGAACTATTTCCATCCTCATAAATTCAGATCTAGAGGTGTGGTAGAATTTGGAGATCCCATCGAAATACCGAAAAAACTTGTTGCTAAATATCATAACCCTGAAACTAATAAGGAAGCCGTGAAGGAATTGTTAGATGATATTTCCGAAGGTTTACGTGCTGTCACTGTTACATGTGCTGATTACGAAACTTTAATGGTCATTCAAGCTATGAGAAGATTATATTGTACACAGTTTTCTACTAAGCTACCACTTGCTTTAGTGGTTGAAATGAACAGAAGATTAGTTAAGGGATTTGAGAAGAAGCAAGATGATCCACAAGTGATAAAATTGAGGGAGGATATCTTAGAATATAATGCTCATTTAAGACATTATAATATCCCTGATCATTTAGTAGAGACTGCAAAATACAACTTTGCGAAGAATCTAGGGTTGTTGGTTTACAGAACCATGTTTATTTCTATTGCATTTATTCTTTCCTTACCAGGTATAATTATGTTTTCACCGGTATTTATTCTTGCCAATAGGATCTCCAAACAGAAGGCACGTGAAGCACTTGCTGGATCAACCGTGAAGATTAAGGCTAATGATGTTATTGCAACGTGGAAAATTCTAATTGGTATGGGGTTTGCCCCATTATTTTACAATATCTGGTCAGTACTAATAACGTATTATTTGAGACATGCAGCCATCAGTAAGAAGCTCATCTTTATCATATCTTATATTTGTTGTGTCTTGGTAACCTACTCAGCATTAGTCGTTGGGGATATTGGAATGGATATATTTAAATCACTAAGGCCTTTGTACTTATCATTGACATCGCCAAAGGGGTTGAAGGAGCTTCAAAAAGAACGTGAATCATTAACAGTACGGATCATTGAAATTGTCAATAATTTCGGTCCAGAATTATTTCCCGATTTTGACAGTGAAGCGTTTACTAATGAATTCAAGGTTGATGAAGAAGATGAAGATAGAAAGACTATGGAATTAAAGAGAAGAAGGCTAGTGAAAAAGAAAAGGGCTAAAGAACAACTACGTAACCAAAATGAGAATGAAGATCATGCCACTGAGTCAGATGCTATATCACTTGTTAATAGTGATAACTCTTTATCAAACATTCCAATTTTCTCTTCTGTGAGTGGCTTAAGATCAGATAGCTCAGTAGAATACCGTTCAGATTCATCGGTTTCAGAATTTGATGTGGAGGAAGATACCGTAAACGTAAAAGGTTCGCTAAGTGGAAAGATCGCGCAAGCGGTTATGAATAGGAGAGCTGATTTAGATGAAAGGGTTGAAGAAACAAAATAAACAGAATCAATAGACCTCATTTGAGTTAACTTAACTTAACGTATGTTTATGTATATATAGGTGAATACAACACGAATAATAGCAATAATAATCACGCTTCTTCTATGTCATAACCGCCATTGAGAAGCCACACCAGAACTGCTTGACATATGAGGTTTTGATACTTTTGCCCTTTCCAAACCTATCACATAGCCGATGTCTCTTTTCATATTTCCTTCCTCTTCTTCTTTTTCTTGGTAAATAAAAGGTTATTGATATATCTCGAAATATTGCTGTATTTACCATACTTTCCTTGATGTTTCCTTTGGTCTCTAGTAGCAACTTTAACCGTTAATGGTGTTGATGGTATTATTTTGGACCCTTTTGTGGCTATGAGAAAGCCCTGTAGAACATAGATATTCAGCTAGTTAGGAACACAAACACCTAACAGAATTCGTAGGGTAGTACAACACCCGCACATAAGTCACTGCATATCATTTTATGCCCTATTTAAGCCAGCTTATATAATACTTTGTTACCCGAAATAAAGAAAAAACACCTATTTTGTCCTTCGATTTGACCTCGTTGATACCAGTACCGGGTAATCTTGATATGAAAGTTGAAATTTTTTAAAAATTGGGAAATGCTTATTTTCTGGTCAGCATCGGCAACCGTCAAATTATGCAAATATATTATCAGGCAAAGTTGATAAATAAGCGAGTAAATCACCAATGGGTGAAACGGTCATACCTTTTGAAAGTAAAAACAAATTATTTAGTGGGCTGAACTTTTTTAGAGGAGGACAATCAAAACCAAATAGTAGCAAAAAAGAGCGGACAATGTCTTCCACGATAATAAAACGTTCTTTTAATGAAGAATCAAGAGATATTGACTATGATATAAGTTGTATAAATTCCAAATCGACTAAATTGGATGATTCTACTAGGATAAGTGGAAACCCAAGGAACAATACGTCTTCTAATCAGTCAATAATTTTGTATGAATCCTCTTCAATGTCAAGACCACCAGTTTTACCTATCTTGCCTATCCAAAGGTTAAAAATATTGAGAGAAAAGCAAAAATGGAGAATTGCTAAAGATATTAAGTTATTGCACTCTTTGCCATCGTTGCGAACCTCAACTGCTTCCTTTTCACCATGCGAAGCACTTTTAGAATCGGAAGATAGAGAGTCCACGAGTGCTGGAAATGCTGATTCAATGTTATACCACAGATCATCTACACCTTCCCCAGTAAAAAAACTAAAACATAAGAGAGATGTTGACATTTCTCTTACTCCATCAGCAGATACCCCAAATGGATTCATTTCCCTGCAGTCATTAAGGAACAAGTCTCAGAGAAAGAAAGATGTTTCTAAAGGGACAGTATGGTCAATAAATTTTGATTATGATGTTTCAGATCCTGAAACTGGGCTCGATAAGATAGAAACAACAGGAGCCAATACTCCTGCTTCTGACAAAAACACCATTTTGAATATTCCATCACCTAACTTAACCCCTACCTCTCATAGAGTTTCTACAGATCTTACTACTGCAGAATTTGGTCTTAACAAGATTTCTGATATTCAAAAGAAGGTATTATTAAATGGATCTAGAAGAGTTGAGAATGTAGTAAAAGAGGACCTTAAAGAGTATGTTATAAGTTCGAGTGAACTACCTACCCTAACTAAGAACGGTAAGGAAGTGACTGATAAAAGCAATATTATCGGGCCCACATCAGGGTTTGATTTCCTAAAGAATAATGAAACTCTATCGAAGAAGTTCACCTTAGATTTGAAAGCTGTACCCTTAGAACAACCAACTGAAAATAAGACATCAGGGGAATTTGCGGATACTTTAAAATCTTCATTTGAAACAAAAGTTAAGACTTCTGAAGTGACTACTGAGAACAAAACGCCAACCGCAAGCATACCTTTTAACTTAATCACTTCAAAAAATCAAATATCATCTGAACTCAAAGAAAAGTCATCTTTGAATCAAATCAATGTGGTTTCTAAACCATCCTTTTCCTTTGGCAAAGCACCAACATCTAAAAGCAGTGCTTCACTTATGCCAAAGCGAGCTGATCATGAAGAAGGCAATGAGGATCTGCCCAGAAAAAAGCGTGCACCGGCCGATGTCGCAATTGATATGACCAAAATTGAAGCACCAGCGTTTTCATTAGGTGCCCCAACCAAGTTGACAAAAGATTCTACAACGAACTTTAAATTTTCCCAAGCGCCATTAGATATCACCGCTTCAAGCTCTAAAAATAACGACTCTGTTAAGAAACCAGAATTTTCATTTACAGTTCCTGCAAAACCCGCCCCTGACGCCAAAACTGATGTAAATTCGGCTCCTTTCCTCTTCCCACAGACCACAGTGGAAGATGCAAGGGTTGCTACTTCGAGAATTGAAACTAATGTCGAAAAAGGGACTTCGAAACCAGCATTTTCCTTTGGTGCAACATCAAGTACACTCAAGCAACCAGAGATTCCAGAGATTCCAGAACAAGACATAAAGAATGCAAATGCTTCAAAACCTCTATTCACATTTGGGAAACCAACCGAGAATACATTACTGAGTAAGAAAACAGAAATTAGTACAACGACGCCATTTTCTTTTGGCACCACAACGAAGACAACAGACAAAAATCTGACACCTTCATTTTCATTCAGTACAAGCAAACCTGATAGTAATGCAACAAATGAATCTGCAACTAAAGGTACATTCTCCTTTGGAGGATTTGTATCAGATAATAAAACGAATGAAGCAACTAGTAAACCATCCTTCACTTTTGGCAAGGTAAATGCTGAAACTGCAATAGAAAAGTCCCCTATAACCTTTGGAAAACAGTGTAATGATGCAAGTTCCACCATTCAATCGTCTACTCCTTCATTCTCATTTGGGAACCCTTCCTCCGCCGCACCCCCTAAATCTACAAATTCGGTTTCTAAAGGATTCTCATTTGGGAATATTACACCTACAAATCCATTATCCTTTTCTACTGGCAATGCAAGTGTAGAGAACAAAATACCTCCCATTAACTCTAATAAAGATGACACAAGTAAAGTTAATGAGATCAAGCCGGTATTTTCATTTGGTACTGCAACGACTAATAGCGCATCAGCCTCTACAACAGCATCAGGTTTCTCTTTTGTTAAGCCTGTCAGTCAAGCTACACAAGTTTCTAATTTGGCATTTTCATTTAATAAACCAGGTGTAAATACCGCTGCTAAAGAACTCGGCGTAAGCTTCAATCCACCAAAGCTACTTTCACAACCTTCTGGTTCAACATCGTCAGCACCAGCAGGAACTTCCAATTTACTATTCGGTGGTAAGCCTGCCATAAATAATCCTCTTCTTGGTACTAGTTTTGGAAATAATGCCGCTAATACTAATGTATCTGCACCAACTGGCTCTATGTTTGGAAATAATACAACCCCTTCTACTGCACCATCATCTGGATTTAATTTTAGCTTTGGTGGTAATATTGCTCAAGGGATGCCTTCATCAGGGTTTTCTCCGAACTCAGAATTTAATACAATTACAAACAATAACCCAAGCAATTCGACTTTCGGAGCTGGTCAGAATATGTTCTTAACTGGTCAACAGCAGCAGCAACAGCAGCAACAGCAAATGCAATTTCATCCGTCTTCTACTGTTAATTTAAATTTTGGTAACGTGGGCAATGCTAATCCTAGTGCCATCTTTTCAGGAACAACACAGACTGCTACGATGAATGGAACACCTGCTGCTAGACCAATTGCTAGAATGAGACAAAGAAGAAGATAGAGCATATTTTTACATCCATTACATAGATAAGCATATGTAGCTCATCATATTATACTATATATTACTTTTAATATAGAATAACCGCTCAAAATTATATTGCCAGTCGTTTTTTATCTGCAGCGCATGGTAAGAGAGCAAGCGCTTAAATTCAGATCTGAGTGATAAAAATAACAGTTACCTTGGATGATGATTCAGTGTTGAGACATACGCACAAAAGATAGATCCAATTCCGGATCAGGTAAAGTTCCCCATGGAATCCATAGCGACTAAGTACAATGTTCATATTCCATCTCTTATTCTTGGGAGTCTGCTTACCATCCTAAGTTCATTATTATTACCTATTTTGAAAACATTAATAGGAGAATTCCTGTATAAGTTGGCCACTTTTGCAAAATACGTTCTCATAGTTGGTGGTCTTACACTCTTATTTAAATATTTCTTACTGGCAAACAATGGGAATCCCTTTACTTCTTTTAATGACCCAAAAATTATTCAGGAAAACAAAGAACCTTATAAGAAGCATACTCTAAAGGAAAGGAAAGATGTCAAAGTGGCAGAATTGAGAAATGACGATAAGATAGGTAGTTTCCGGTATTTTGATATTCCAATTACTAAACTAGAAAAGAAAGTAACTCCAGATGAATCAAAATTGGGTGAAACTGTTGCGCATGTGGAGGAAACTAGGCAAAATAATATTCAATTTGATAAAAGTGAACGATATTTAAATTTTGTCAATTTGGCACATAAGAAATGAGCAAGAAAAAGCATATGAGACATACAGTTATATACGATAGAATAGATCAATGAATGCAGTTCCATTAGCAGTTGATTACATAAGATATATAGGACTTCAATTTTTTATTATTGATTGATTATTTTTTGGAGTTCGCGTGTTTAATTAGATGAAAAAATATTAATTAATTTTATATGAGTAAATATAGAACAAAGACAGATATTATGCCAATTAATTCATATTGTTAAAATGTTTAATGAGTTTCAGATGGTAATTCGAAAACGATTTGCTTACCAGTCAATTTGTTGTACACAGATTGGAAGGATTCCAACTTGTAATCAACTTGTTGAACATCCTTGGAGTTCAATAAGACCTTTTGAATCTTGTTACCACCAGGCAAGTATCTAACTCTCTTACCAATGATTTCAGTTGGGAAAACCATATCTTCCAAGATCTTGTCATGAACAGCAGTCAAAGTTCTGGATCTTGGTCTCTTTTGCAATTGTCTAGAAGTTCTAGATGGCTTTGGTAAGATTCTTCTTTCAGCCAAAAAGATAACATGACGGTCTGGGAATTTCTTTTCTAGTTCACGAGTCAATTTAGTTTGAACCTTGTGGTAGGCAGCCAATGATGGAACTGGGAAGAAAACGGTCAAAGCCTTTTTACCACCAGCAACATCGATCTATAATGATAAAAAATAGAAATAATGATCTGTTAGTATGTGTATTCTTTAACTTATGAAATAGAATGAACCAACTGGAAGTAAAACCGTTATGCCATATACTGCAGAACAAAATTTATACAGGAATGAAATAAAATAGCTTAGAAAATGGGATATTGCTTAAGTATTCTCTTCTTGTTATGGTGATGTAATTGAGTCTTGTATAACAGTCTTGGAATCATGAATCTATCTGTTCCTTGATTTGTGCGTTTTCCAAGGATAAAGTTATTACTGGTATTCCTCGTCTCTTAACTGATTAATACATTATATTGGATATCTTGAAATTTGAAAATATTTCCTTGAGTCTTCGGTAATTCTGGTTTTATTGCACAGATGGGTTCATATTAAAGAATGAAGAATATAGATTAACATACTTCTCTGGCAGATTTGAATTGTAATGGTCTCAATTCGGCCTTCATTTCTGCGGAAGAGTTTTCCAAATCGATGAAAGCTTGAGCAACTTGCAATTCCAATTCAGATGGAGATTGAGACAAAACCTTGCTGGACATTGTGCTTGATTGATTTTTCTTATTTATTTTAAAAGATCCAAGCCTTCTTAAAAAAAAAGTAGAATTATTTTACACAATTAATTAAATAACACACTACGAATATTATCCATCATCTTTGTTACTAAGATACTGCATACACCAAATCGAAGGATATACCCATTACACTTGCCAAACTTACCGCCGAGGGCTCATACGTTGAAACTTTCCATGTTTGGATGGAAGAGGAATAATAACTACAGAATCTAGAGGGAAATGTTAGGCAGCCATCAGGAAGAAACTAGCCGAGGGATGGGCTCGGGAAAATGGTACACCCTCTCTAATTACCACATTGCCAGTAAGCTAACCACCCATTAGTTACGCGGGAGGCATCATAGAGATGCATTCGGGGCTGGAGCATTTCGAGAGCGGAAAACTCAAAAAAAAAATTTTAAGAGCTGATGTTTTATAATTTAGAATGTTCGGATGTTCAGAAACACAGTCATTTTTTAAAATCCTTGCTCCTACGGCGATTCTCAGTGACTGAAGTGATGCCATTTCCCAAAGAGTGCCATCTTATAGAAAGATTAATGCAAAAAATCTCTGTTTCTTCAGGCATCTTACCTAAGTTCTGTAGTAGTAACATATATCTCGTCTTGAAAAGTATTTAAACCAGATGAAAATTCTTCTGAATTTGACATCCAATTAATAAGTTCCCTAATTGGTTTCACTTCTCTTGGTTGCGCCATAACGAATTTGAAATTTTTTGAAAAATGTATATATATCCTTAAATTGGAATAGATTTATATTATAAATTCTTACGTTATAATACATTTAAAAAGACACTTATTTAAGCTTAATCTTGTAATTTATCAAATCACCATCTTTTGTGTATCTAAAAGACAATTATAAAAAAAATGAGTACTAATAAGTTAGAAGATGCTAAGAAGGCAGCAGCCTACCGTGCGGTAGATGAAAATATCAATTTCGATGAGCATAGAGTCATTGGTATTGGTAGTGGTAGTACGGTAGTGTACGTTGCCGAAAGATTGGGTCATTACTTGAAAGATGAGAAATATGCTGAAAAAGTGTCTCGATTTGTTTGCATTCCAACTGGTTTCCAATCTAAGAGACTGATCTTGGACAATGGGCTACAGTTGAGTACCATTGAGCAATACCCTGAGATTGATATTGCCTTTGATGGTGCAGATGAGGTGGACAAAAATATGCAACTAATCAAAGGTGGTGGTGGTTGTTTATTCCAAGAAAAGTTGGTTAGTACAAGTGCTAAAACTTTTATCATTGTTGCTGATCACACCAAGAAGTCTCCTGAATATTTGGGCACTATGTGGAAGAAAGGTGTCCCAATTGAAATTGTTCCATCTGCATACGTTCGTGTTTGTAATGATCTTGAAAAGCAATTAGTCGCCACGAAGACTGTCTTGAGAGAAGCTATTGGTGGTAAGGCTGGTCCTGTCGTTACTGATAATAATAATTTCATTGTGGATGCTCATTTCGACGACTTATCCAATCCAGAGGAATTGCACAACAAGATTAAGCAATTGGTTGGTGTTGTAGAAACTGGGTTATTTATTGATAACGCTTCTAAGGTTTACTTCGGTAATGCCGATGGAACTGTTCAAGTGATGAACAAATACTAGAGATTCCCATTACATCTATAGTATACTTATATATTTTTAAGATTTTAACATATTCGTAAACAATTTTTTGAGTCACCACTCCGAAGTTCTCAAGTTTTACAGTATGTTTAAGACAGTGTATATCAATTTTTTCCTGTATTGTTGGAGATCCACGAAAGACCTTCAACCAAACCTTGTCCCGTTAGTGCATTGCTACCTATCACACACCATAACTGATTCTTTAAATTCTTATCCAGTTGCAGAAAAGCCGATATTTCTTGGGGTTTCATGGTCTTTTTCAAATCTTGCTTATTGGCCCAAACTAAGAGTACCACTTTTTCCATTTCCTTCTCACTGATAATACTATATAATTCTTCTTTTGCCTCATTCAATCTATCACGATCATTTGAATCTATAACAAATATTAACGCCGTTGTTGCAGGGAAATAATGCCTCCAAAGAGGTCTCAACCGTTCTTGACCACCAACATCCCACATATTAAATTTGACATTCTTATATGATACGGTCTCCACATTGAAGCCCACAGTAGGTGTCGAAGTTTTTATTTTGTTTAATTTTAGTTTGTATAAAATCGTTGTCTTACCAGCATTATCCAACCCAAGCATCAGAATTTTCATTTCACGACTGCCAAATAGTTTGCCTAGTGTTTTCGAAAAAGAGCTTCCCATTTATCTGTGTTTATCGTAAGTATTATACAGTGTTAAGTTGTTTCTTCTAGCAATACGGTTTAAAGGTTCCGTGTTCAATTGATGATTTTCCTTATTGGATACAATTCTTATAAGTTCAGTTATAACACAAAACAACTTTTCTTATTGGAAGGTCATATATTCTGCAAATCCTAGTAATCCATTATGCAACACTTCAAGCATTGTTTTATTTAATGTTTTAACCTTTATTTTTGCTAATCGATTGATTTGGAATCGCGAGAAACCCCGAAATTTTCAGATACGGGTAATATGCTATTTTGATGATCTAAATGAACACTTTAAAATTAGTTTTATTATTACCATTGATAGATGAGTTGAAACAGAGCACTATAAAGACAGAGCACTTTGACCAATTTAAAAGAAACTCTGACATTATTAATGGATTTTTCAATACCACCAAATCTACCTGTTGATTTGCAACAGAAATTAAATATTCTAATACGAGATTACAGAGATGAGAATCTCACGGTAAAAGGCTATGAGACAAAAAGGCGACAACTGCTAGATGATTATAAGCTATCAATGATGAGTATATTATTTCCCAAAAATTCTAATAGATCATCTGCTATAACAGGTCACAGATCGAATATAGTGCATATCCCAGGAAGGAATCAAAGCTTACATCTGAGCACTATTGCTGGAGATAGTATGTCAACAATTCCATCGCAAGCTACTAAATGTGATAGTATAACAGAGATGCAGCAATCCGTATATCGTGTTACAACAATAAATTCTCATTCTGGGATGTCAAGTAGTGGTGGTCATAGAGGAAAATCATCGACCATTCAACTATCTTTGCCGTTTAATAATATTCTGCCGAATGATACTAATGAATCAAGCGATTCAATCGGAACAAAGGTTTATGACCCTATGATACCTCTATTGCCTCGTCCCATCAGAGGTCGAGATGAAAAAAACCAATTAAATTCTATTCCACTTATATTAAGAAAAAGATTTGAATGTTGTGGTGGGGATAATGCAATAATTAGCGTGAATAATAAGGGTAAAGAGACCTATATATCATGGGAAAAACTATACTTAAGAGCAGAAAAGGTTGCCAATGAACTTACTAAGCATAGAGTTTATAAAATGGATAAAGTATTACTGTGGTACAATAAAGATGAACTTATTGAGTTTACCGTTGCTTTACTAGGTTGCTTTATAGCTGGTATGGTAGCTGTTCCAATATCTTTTGATACCTATTCGCTAGGTGAGATTATCGAGATTATAAAATTGACTAACTCAAAATTTATTCTGATATCTAATGAATGTCACAAACAATTGGACAATTTGCATTCCACTTCAAACAATACAAAAATTAAACTAATAAAAAACGATTTTTTTCAACAGATTACGTTTTTAAAAACTGATGAATTGGGAACCTACACTAAAGCGAAAAAGTCCATGCCGACATTAGAATTTCCTAATATATCTTACATCGAATTTACTAGAACGCCGTTGGGAAGATTATCTGGTGTAGTAATGAAACATAGGATATTGATGAACCAATTTGACGTATTATCAAGTATTATAGATTCAAAGTCTATGTCTCATTGGAGCAAAAATGGTATTAGAAAAGATTTCGATAAAAAGGGAACATCACAATTATCTTATTCTAGAGGGACTTCAAGATTTATAATATTCAATACTTTGGATCCTACAAGATCAACTGGTCTTATTTTTGGTGTTCTTTTCAATATTTTTTCAGGGAACTTACTCGTATCTGTGGATTCTGCTCTCATTGATAAACCTGGCGGATATGAAAATATGGTAGCTAAATATAGGGCAGATATCTTACTAAATGATCAGCTTCAACTAAAACAAATTGTTATCAATTTTTTAGAAAATCCAGAATTAGCTATCTCAAAGAAGAGACAAAAAGTAGATTTCAGCTGCATTAAGTGCTGTCTCACCTCATGTAACACCATTGATACAGAGGTTACTGAAATGGTCGTCCATAAATGGCTAAAGAATTTGGGTTGCATAGATGCACCATTGTGTTATTCGCCAATGTTGACTTTGATAGATTTTGGTGGAATATTTATTTCTACCAGAGATCAGTTGGGTGATTTAGAAAACTTTCCGATTCACAACTCAAAATTAAGATTGCAAGATCAGTTATTCGTTAACAAGGAAAAATTAAAAAGTAATATCGTGAAATCAAGCATAACTGCAATGATTAATTCTTCTAGTTCATTCAAAGATTATTTAAAATTGGAAACATTCGGTTTTCCAATCCCTGGTATGATGTTGTGTGTAGTTAATCCTGATGATAACACTTTGGTACCGGATCTATCAGTAGGTGAAATCTGGATTTCGTCAAACTATGTCACAGATGAGTTCTATCAAATGGATAAAGTAAATGATTTTGTTTTCAAAGCGAAGCTGAATTACCCACGGATGTTTTCTTTCTTATCACAAATTGCCGATATACAGGAGTTTTCCTCTTCTTCTTCAATTTCGAAAATATCTGAGAGATTAGATACCGTATTGACCATGTGTCCTGCAAATACCCCATTTCTGAGGACAAAATTGATGGGATTTGTTTACAATGGGAAAATATACGTCCTTTCTTTGATTGAAGATATGTTTTTACAAAATAAATTGATTCGATTACCAAATTGGGCTCACACTTCGGACCTTTTGAAGACAAAGAAAACCCATAAGCATGGTCACTCTAGTGGAAAGAATTCTATTTCATCCGGAAACTCTATTATGAAGGATAATTCCAGTTTGACTTCCAACACTTTGACATTATCTAATCCGAAACGCCAAGTTCAAACACATTACTTGCAACAAATTACAGAAACTGTGGTTCGAACAGTAAATACAATTTTTGAAGTTGCTGCATTTGAAATAAATGAAAATAAAGATGAACATTTCCTTGTTATGGTTGTTGAAAGTTCACTGGTTAAATCTAAAAATGCGATGACTTCAACTGATGGTTCATTACTAACGTTAACACAAAGGGAAAAGGCTCGCTTCGAAAAAAGTATGAATGATTTGACTGACCAAATATACAGAATATTATGGATTTTTCATAAAATTCAACCTATGTGTATTGTTGTTGTTCCAAAGGATTCTTTGCCACGAAGGTACTGCTCTTTAGAATTAGCAAATAGTACCGTAGAGAAGAAGTTTTCAAACGGAGAGTTAGATTCAAGGTTTGTAAAGTTCCAATTTGATAACATCATTCTAGATTTCGTACCACATTCTGGTTATTATAATGAGAGTATATTTTCGGAACATTTATCGAGCTTAAGGAGAAACTGTTTAGGAGATATTATCACAAGTAAGGATCCTAACATTGACATGAAATCTATTTGGCAAACATCAGGGATCGATTATCGGGACACGTCATTTGATGTAAGAGATAAAACTAAGAAATTAACTGATTTCAAAACTATTTTAGAACTTTTAGAATGGAGAATTTTAAACAATGGAGATGAAGCCGCATTTACAGATGGCAGTAACTCAAATTTTGCCAACTCCAGTAGCAATGAGAATAATTTTCATAAAAAGGTGTCCTGGAGTAAGTTTGGATCGATAATTGGTTCCTTTTTGAAGAAGATTGTTGGATCAAAGACTCCACTTGACCCTAATGATAAGGTTATTATTATGTGCGACAATTCTGTTGAGTATGTGGCTATTATTATGGCTTGTCTTTATTGTAACCTGGTTATTATTCCACTTCCAATCTTTACTGAAGGTAACACTGATGAAGAATTTGAATTGTTCATTACCATCATCAAAAGCTATAAAGTTAAGAGAATCTTCGTAGATGCAAGAACCCATAATTTGCTAGATAATCATGCTTCCCTAACCAAGCAATACAAAAAATATAAGCTACTGGTGCCAAAGATCACTGTATTTTCAAAAATAAAAATAAAATCCGATTTACAGATCAGAATTTTTAAGAATATTTTATTGAAAAAATATTCATATAAACCTACTATTAAAGCTAATGCAAACCCCTCTGTAGTTTGGATTAATAGAAAATCTGATGTACTGAGTAACATACACGTTACAATGACGCACCACGTTTTGATGAACTCATGCAAGATTATGAAAGAAACTCTTCAACTTTCTAATGAAACTGCATTATTCTCAATTTCTTCTCATACTTATGGTACAGGGTTTTTAATGAGTTGTCTATTGGGAATTTACGTTGGATGTACCACTAGCCTATTTAATCTTTCTGATTTCCTTTCGGAACCAAGGGATTTTCTTTTTGGATTGCAAAATCTCAATGTCAAAGATTTGTTCCTTGAAATGAAGAGTTTTCAATTGTTGATGGATAAGGCATCTAGTATTATAAATTCATCTAGTAAAAGAGTGAAATACGTCAATAAGGACTCAGGGAAAACGTCTTCTAGATCCTCTTTCTTGAGAGCTGATTTCATGAAAAATATCAGAAATATAATGATTCCTTTCTCAACTAGACCCGATGTGACTACGATCGAAAATATGCTTAGAAAATATAGTTCTATTTTGATAACTCCAACTCAAATAAACTATGTTTACCAACACCATTTCAACCCTCTCATATCTTTAAGATCATATCTAGATATTCCTCCCGTGGACCTGTACCTAGATGCCATTTCCTTACGTGAAGGTATTGTTACAGAAGTTGATCCTTCAACGAGAAATGAGAATGAGTATATTAGAGTCCAAGACTCGGGAATTGTTCCAGTCTGTACAGATGTTTCTATTGTAAACCCAGAAACGTTATTGCCTTGCTATGATGGTGAATTTGGGGAGATATGGTGCTGCTCTGAAGGAAATGTTTTTGATTATTCCATATCCGATGGTGATAAAAAATTATACAAGGATCCTTTTATAACACAACAATTCAAGAGTAAGTTCAAAAAAGAAGTGGATAATGGATTGACTTACTTAAGAACTGGAGATTTAGGTTTTATTAAAAATATCAATTGTAAAACTTTCAGTGGAGAGCCTGTCAACTTAAACCTCCTTTTTGTTTTATCATCCATATATGAAACGATTGAAGTTCTAGGTTTAACTCATTTTGTTACAGATTTAGAAAGGACTGTGAGAACTACACATCCAACAATTATCAACTGTATCATTGCCAAAGCTGGGGGGCTACTTGTATGTTTGCTCCAATGCACAGAGAGGGCACAGAGTAGACTTGCAAACATAACATCATTGATTGTTTCAGAATTATTAAATGTACATGGTATTGTTCTAGATTTATGTACTTTTATTAAAATGAGAGCTTCTAAGAGATACGATGTGCGCGATTGGGGAAGAAATCGTTCCACAGTAATGAAAGATTGGTTCTCCCAGGAAATTGAGATTGAAGAACAATATGGGATCAATTATGGTGAGAATATTTCCATATACCTTCTTTCCGACTTTGAAAAGAGCACCACAAAGGACACTAATTAGATCATATTTACTTGCATTTTTGTAATATTATTAATAAAGATTGCATCTCTCAATAATTGCATGTAAATAGACAAACAGGTGCCTCAATTACGTGTAACGTATTTCATATATTAATTTTTATATATTTAAACTGAGAAAAGTATATGAAGAACTATAAAATATAGGATTTTTAAGTATTTTTTTTTAAATGTATATCTATCAATGCTAAATGTAAAATTATATCATGGAAGTGGTGCGTACTGAAACTGAAACAGAACATTATTTTGATATCTCAATGAATTAAGTGAAAAATCATACCTTCATTTGAACTTTTAAAAAGTATGAAACTAAAAATGGTAATGCTACTGCCATTAAAGGATATTGGATCATCAAGAAAAATGATACACATTCTATTTGGATAGGTTGAGTGCACTCCACGGGTGTATAACTTGCAGTAAAGTAAATTAATGTTGTCATAGTTGGCAAAGACCAGTTAATGGCAATTACAAATAATAACATTTTGTCGTCTACCCAGTTCACCCAGCCTGCTTTAACTAGACGATCACACCAAAGGACACCAAATATTGGCATAATACATTGTCTTAGGAAGACAAGTAAACACGCTGATTTCCAAAATCCAGGGTACAATTTACCAATCTTTAATCTACCTAGTGTTGCTCCTAACAGAATAAGACCAAATGGTACAGAAGCAGCACCAACATAACTGGTGAAATCCATAATGAAACTCAAAGCAGGTTGTTGATCTGGAGCTTGTCTAATATTGGGAGTTGTTGCAGTAGTAACAAATAATGCTTTAACCCATGGAATGAATGCAATGATTAAAGCGAGAATGACAGCCATTGAGCATGGTCTAAGACAATTTTTGATGAAAAATACAATGAATGGCGTCAAAGGGAACTTTCTTATCCATTTCGGTAATGTACTACCGGATTCTTCTATATCTTTTTTACTAACGGTTGCATCAGAAGTGAGAATTCTTGTTAAATTGGAGGATTTTATCTTTTGAAGAGTTGATTGAGATCCATCTTTATATTCAGGTATCGGATTTAAGAGATTGTCTGAAAAGTCGATAGCTAACGTTCTTTTTCCACCAAATTGGTCGACGTTTGAATATTCTCGAATAATATCATTCATATTTTGTGGAGGTAAACTTCTTGCATCTATCGACCGCATTGACTGATATGACATAGTTTTATAGGCACGACCTCCCATTGCTTCGTTCACACTATTTGGTGCTGTTAACGCAATTGGTTGGCTAGCAGTACGGCGTGTTTGTAAACTTCTTTGTGTTGTGCTATCTAGGCTTCTTTCCATGTTGCTGAAATCCGCGGTCCCATCGACCCTGTGTGAATCAATCGACGTCATCGTCGAATGGTCAGTTAGAATTGACTCTGTGGATGATTCAACTGTTTGTAAACGGAAATTGCCCGTATTACTTGAGGTATTCTCATTTTTGAACTCCACCTCTTTATCTACAAGCTCATTTGGTGTATTAATTGAACCGATAGAGCTTTCTTCATTTTTATTCCTCATTATTTGTTCGTCAATTGACGTGGATGTATTTATTTGGTCATCTATGTGATTAGAAATTGTTGATTCTGCTGCTAATTCACTCTGATGTATTGCATTTTCTTCATCATTGTAATGGAAATCGTTTTCAATCAGTCTAAATCCACCAAGGTTAAACACACAGATCAAAAACATTGCTAAAAATATAATGACATTAGCAACACCCTTCTCACCTTCAGCTTCAGTGAAAATGAAACCGGTATCCATTGTTTGTAGATAAGCGATAGGTAAATCACTAATATTGGGGAACATCCCACCAGCTAAGATACCACCTCTCCATTGCTTTGGAACTGGCATAAACTGTCGGATTATATATGCAAAGAACAAACCTGTACCAAAGATTAACACAGAAGTTAAACAAATGATACCGACCATTTTGATATCATTATCTTCAATATTTGCTACAATCTTATTGAATGACAGGCACGGTAATAGAATAGTCAAAACGATGTCTGAAATTGTTCTTGTAGCATCAGCAGTTAAGATTCCCATCTTAGCTAGAAGGAACCCTGTACCAATAATTAAATAAATCTTAATGATAGGTCTTACTGACGACCAAATGACTTGGCCTAATGTGACATGCATCTTATAAATATATTATAATACAGCGATCTAATTGATTATTGTTGATTTATCAAAACACTGAAATCCATGAAATATGAGATGTTCTTTTCTTTTATAATACAATTAAGATTGAAAGTATTTCGAGATAACAGCAGAGCCTGATATATACGAATCAATGTTGGTCAAGGGATGCTTTAATATCTAGTAGGGTCTACCTCTCGAGAATAAGGCGGAATTATTCAACATGTCATAGATCGGGTTCCCACGTACATCAAGGCATTAACCTTCCTTGGCATATCCTTTTGTTATTCTAGATAAAAAAAAAACGGTCAAAACGACAAAATTCTCAAGGGCTCAAGGAGATTTACCACAGAATTCTCGGTCTACAGTCCCCAAAGTGAGGTAAAACCGCTCAAGGATAAAACCAGCGCTATATCTCTAGGGTAATACCTTGTGTAAAGTTCAAATAATTCTAGGGTTTGATCATTCTCACGAGATCTCAGAGAATGATTCTGTGGCGTATCAGCTGCTGCTTTGCGAAGGTCATAACGACATCTTTTACCCGTGGCAAAGTGTATGCTTAAATCGAAAAATTCTCGCAAAGTGGGTCTTCTAGCGTGGGATATCGTGGGATAAATTGGAGCAGCCAACCAATTCGTGAAATTTTGTGCACAATATTTATTTGTTACCCGGTTTCTTTAAAAGTTAGGGCTTTTAGGGCTTCTTTTTTACTCTGCCGATATGCGCATCAATTTGTCTGTTCTCAGAGTAATACCAACTGACATTGGAAGTTCTCCATAGGCCAGCCTGTGCGACACATAATTGTCAAGATATGTATTTGGGCTTACTAAATAGTCAAAAAAAAAAACATTTATTAAGGTTGTCCTTATAATTGGTACTGAGTCATGCCGCTATTAAGCCATCCACAGTTGCTAAGAAGGGCAGCAAAAGTGCTAATCTCAAAGCGTCTCCCACACAGAACAGTTAATAGATTACTTTGTCGTTCGTATTCCATTAATGAATCGAGGTCATTGCATAATGCTAAGTCGTCACCCTATAAGAGAGACGTCAGTTTAACTATTCTGGGAGGTGGTATCCTTTTACTTTCATATTCTTATTTGACGATGAAGAGCGAACCTCTTTATTTAGAATCCATTAATGCCATACGGGATTTTTCTACCACTGTCACAGGTGATGCTGATAAAACTCAAGAGAATAAAAATAAGACGATATTAATTTTGGACGAAGATGAAATTGATGCAAAGTTGCGTAATTGTCAAGAAAGCCAATTTGTTAATCGTGGTAAAGGCATATTTAGATATGATGTATCTCAATTACCTTCCAACCATCCCATAGAGGATAGTCATGTAGAACAAATTATCACGGTACCCCATTCAAAGGGACAAGATTTGATGGACGATTTGAATGAAGAAGATGATTTATATTTTTTTGGTGTGTTTGACGGACACAGTGGTGCATTTACATCATCCAAACTGAAAACTGACTTGGTAAGATATGTGGCTAACCAACTGGGGAAGGTTTATTCCCAAGATAAAGAGTTATTTTCGTCTCCACAGGGTGAAGCATTTGATAATGCTCTTAAGAACGGGTTTATGTCACTCGACAACGATATTGTTCATGAATCATTCAGAAAACTGTTTAAGAATCCAACCAATGAAAATATGATTGGTACTTTGCCTGCCATTTCAGGATCTTGTGCACTTTTAACAGTCTATAATTCGTTGAATTCAACGTTAAAAGTTGCTGTCACTGGTGATTCGAGAGCGTTAATTGCAGGGTTAGATGAAAATGGCAAATGGGTAGTGGAATCCCTATCTGTAGATCAAACAGGTGATAATATACATGAAGTTGAGAGAATCAGAAACGAACATCCAAATGAGCCAAATGTTATTCGTAACGGGAGAATTTTGGGGTGTTTACAACCATCCAGAGCGTTTGGTGATTATCGTTATAAATTGAATAAGGTTGATGGAAGATCACTTTCTGAATTACCCGATCATGTAAAGATATATTTCAGAAAGGAGCCGAGAGATTTTAAAACCCCTCCATATGTTACTGCTGAACCTGTCGTAACTACTAAAAAAATCACATCAGCTACAAAATTTATGGTTCTGGGATCAGACGGGTTATTTGAACTATTGAGCAATGAACAAATTGCAGCATTGGTGATAAGATGGATGGAAGCAAATATGGATTCAAAATTCACACAGAATACAATAATTAAGCCTGTTGGTAAACTTCCCGAAGTAAAAGACTTATCTACAGATCTGGAATCTCAAAGACCTCCATTTAGATATATGAACCAAGATAAGAAGAAAGATTATGTCAATGCCCCAGAATATTTCACTGAAGATAGTAACGTTGCAACTCATTTAATAAGGAATGCTATAAGTTCTGGAGGTAGCAAAGAATATGTATCCACTCTGGTGAGTATACCATCACCCATGAGTAGGAGATATAGGGATGATTTAACTGTCACTGTTGCGTTTTTTGGTGATTCAGGGAACGCCATTGATGGAACTTTAGTTAGCAATACTGCCGCAACTACACCTCCAAGGCCTAAACTGTAGTAAGATAATAAATTTTTTGTGTATAAAAAAGAACAAGAAATTATTTATTTTAACTGAACTATTACTTTTTTACATATATTTTCAATAATCCTTTTTTCCCTCAACCAACTACGTACGTATGTAATTCTCGTTTTCGCGGCGCGGGGAGCAAGTCCTCAGTGTTAACGAAGCTGGTATTAGCGTAGATGACCCAACTCCTTTTAGCAGTCTAAAGAGGTGTCGTTATTCATTCAACTATAAAACAGAAAAAGGTAACTAAAATAAGTTGATTCAAATATACAAGAATGAATACAGGTGTAACCTCAATAAAATTAGTTCTACTGGGAGAAGCTGCAGTAGGGAAGTCTTCTATAGTGTTAAGGTTTGTCTCAAATGATTTCTCAGAAAATAAAGAACCTACAATAGGTGCAGCATTTTTAACACAGCGTGTTAGTATTAATAACCATACGGTTAAGTTTGAAATTTGGGATACTGCAGGTCAAGAAAGATTTGCTTCATTAGCCCCGATGTATTATAGAAATGCGCAAGCTGCATTGGTCGTATATGATGTGACTAAACCACAATCTTTTATAAAAGCTCGTCATTGGATTAAAGAACTTCATGAGCAGGCAAACAAGGATATGATTATTGCATTGGTGGGAAATAAGATTGATGTCGTGGAAAATAATGAAGATGGAAGGAAAGTAGCCCGTGAGGAGGGAGAAAAGTTGGCTGAGGAAGAAGGCCTCCTGTTTTTTGAAACAAGTGCAAAGAATTCCACAAATGTTACTGAGACATTTGTTGCAATTGGAGAAAAGATCCCTCTAAAGAAGCCTGGTGAGCAAGAAAATAGCGCTGATGGGGTGAGAATGACAGAGGGCCAAAGAATAGATCTAGCTAATTCTGCCAATACAACAAGTCAAACTCCAGGTTGTAGTTGTTAATGCTATGGAGATGTTTTGCAATATAAATTATATTTGTGTTTGGAAACCATTAGATATTGAGAATATACCGTGCATGCAAGGCATATTCAGTGTTTTTAATCACAATATGATATTTAAGAACTGAATACATGATAAATATATCTAAGGAAATCTTGTTAAATTTTGGAATATACAGATTTAGATTTTATTTCTTTAGAGAATATATACAAGATAGAATGTTTTAATAAAAACATGATTTAAGAGCTTATGTACTTTTTTTTTTTGCTGTTATTACGTGGCATAATATATTCAAACCATCTCTTATAGGAGATGATATTGGAAGCAGTCATGTTTACGTAAATGAGGAAATATTTTATGGAACAGAGTTCATTTCCAATATCTTTTTAATGTCCTTTTTGATTTCTATTAATTCATTTTCTGTTCTCTGATTCAGTTTGTTTATTCGTGATTCTAAATTTGACAACCCATTCGATATATCGTACTTTTTAGGATTTGTAATTTGTCTCACTTGTTTATACCAATCCTTTGAAACCGAAAAATTCTTATCACTCCTTTCTGCCTCTTTTTGTAACTGTTGAGATCTCTTGTTCACATGTTGTGTCGTCCTAATACTGTTATCACCAACATTATTATCGGATAAACTATCGTTAACATCGAAAAATCCATCGCCTAGATCCCATGGTGTATCAATTTCATTGGCATCATCAGGAAGATTCCTTAGTCTGTTATATTGAATCCTTCTTGCCTGTTTTATTTCTCTGACAACCACATAACATAACATTGGACTGTATAATATTAACATTATCAAATAGTTTAGATCTTTACCCTTGTTTTCATTTAATAAACAACGTACTGGTTTGAAAAAAAGTTCAATCAAATTGAATGGAGAAACATAGACATCTTCATCTGGTGCCCTAATAAATCTTAAAGTTTTCTGAGACATTAACGCCATATATTCATCATCCGCATTATCAACCACATGTTGGTAAGCATTGGAATATAGTGCAATTAAAATATTTAATAGGATAACTGAGACGATAAAGCAATAACCGTAATATAAAATTGCTGCATAGGGAGGAGCAAAAGTCTTAAATGCATCAAATGATCCCATACCTAAAACAGTAATAATAAGATTTGTTAAAATTGAACTTGTAATTTCTCTTTCGCCATCTGAAATATCTAAGCCTAAAAATCCTTGTAGAAACCCAAGCATTATTAGTAACAATAACACGAAGAATACTATAGATTCTTTCATCATATGTTTTAGTACCACCATCATGACGCCAACAAATTGTACTGATTCTAAATAAAGTAATAATCGGGACCACACTAATGGAGCTGCACAGGATAATACTCGATATGATATTCTGTCCCAATATTCTGGAGAATGGATGTTCCATATTGGAACTAAGCTGTTCAGTCTAAACCCTATAGAAATTAAAATAGTAATGTACAATGAGTCATTGAATAATGTCCAAAAGGAAAAATACGCATGTCCAACGTAGTATAGTTTAACTAGCTCGTCACAAACGCATCCAATGGTAAAAGCATAAAATATCCCTTCTGTAAGATCTAGTGGAGCGACTAACGTGTCAGGTTTCCGGTTGACGACTAAGGTGAAAATTATAAGAAACAGTATGCTGAATATGATCTGCAGAATATTTTGATATTTGGGGGTCTTTATTCTTTCAGGATTAAAATGATGGAAGAATCTCGTAGAAGCAATTTTTTCTTCCTTGACAAAGATTAATGGATCTTGTCTGCTTTGTATAATCCAACCTCTCCAAAGCCATCTCAGACAACGTTGGAATCCACTACATCCAATGACAATGGTACAATGGAAATCAGTTGCCATTTCAACGGCACTTGTAGGTTCAGTATCCTCATCCTTTTCATTAATGACATATTTTCTTAATAACATCTGCATGAATAAAAAATGCAGATTTTTCTCTTCTTCCTTTTCGATTACCAGTTTTGCCAATTGTTGGGCAGCAATAGAACGAACATCGTACAATTTTGAGTTACTTAGTTCTTCAGTAGATAATTGCACATACCATTGAGATACTTTTAAAAGGGCAAAAATTAATACTGATTTATATTTTTTTTGGCTTTCAATGTCACGCTTGTCACCACCACATGCTTCAATAGTTAATTGAACCACTTTTTCATTAAGAACAACAGATCCCTCACGAGTTATTTCAGTATCATCAATGGTAATTGGTATTGTCTTATCAATAAGATATTTCAAATTTAAAGCAATCCTTAAGATCTGCCTTGGGTTGGGTGGGGTGAACCCGATGTAATTGCCGTAATAATCAGTATCATCAGTGTACCTTGAAATTGGCAGTACACTTTGAGTCATATCACTCATAATGAATATATGTACAGAATTGTCTTGCGTCGATTTCGAGGGAACTGTACTGCAAAGCATTTTGTACTTGTTTTCATATTTGGCAGCTATAGGTCAAATACCGCTTAGTTTCGGGAAATCCATAATACACAGCATAGAGTCAACACGATCATCATTAGCATATATGCATAATAATACAATCTCTCATTGAGTATCTTTATATTATGATGATACTTAATTAGGATTTACAAAACTTGTCCTACAAGGACAAAAAATATATCGACCCCAGTGAGGATTGAACTCACGATCTTGCGATTAACAGTCGCACGCCTTAACCAGCTTGGCCATGGAGTCTTATTTCTTGCAGAAAAAAATTGTGAATTTAGCATAGTTGATTGGTAATTAGTCGTGTCGGTTTTGATTCCCTTATTATTTCAATCTCCACCCCCCTTATATGGCGCTGCGCTGCGTAACCCATTAGTTCGAATGTGTCTGAAATATTTCATTGCATGTCCACCTTTGAGGATTTTAGGAATTTCTTATTCATTCTTGTTGCAACTACCGATAAAGAACCCCTAAGTTGAGAAGACCTGTTGCTTAAAAGCTTGATTGATAAAAGAATCAATACTTACAATCTAAGAAGAAAAACAAAATATAATGGCCGCCGAAGGTGAGGCAAATAATACACTTAAACTCGAGAGAGTAACTACTTCCATCCCAGAGGAGAAAGTCGCTGCACATGTAGGGAGTAGCAAAATTAATAGACCCAGTGTAGATGCCACGTACGTAGGTTGGAAACAATTAGGTAACTGGGAAGAAGCTGATGAACTAACTGTAGAAGATGATTTACTAGATCTTAACAAGGAGACTGTCTTGAATAATATCATCCCTGATAATATGTATGGTGATTGGTATCACTCAGTTGCTTTATTCTTTATTGGTGGACTTCTATCGTTTGCTATGGGTTTTTTCCGGTTTTCATTCGGACCAGTATTCTTCGTGGTTTTGGTAACCGCTTTGCTTTATAGAACTTCTATTAAGAAGTATAGGGCCTCCATTAGAGAGTTAGCACAAAAGGAAATTACTGTGCAAAAAGTGGAAGATGATTTTGAATCCTTAGAATGGTTAAACAACTTATTATCCAAATATTGGCCAATTATTGAACCCGATGTCTCAAAAATGGTTGTTCAACAAGTTAATGATATTTTAAGAACAAATTCATCCATTCCTGGTTTTATTAAGGCTTTGTGGATAGATCAATTTACTTTGGGTATCAAACCACCCAGAGTAGATCGTGTGAGGACTTTCCAAAATACTGATAATGACGTCGTCGTTATGGATTGGGGAGTTTCATTTACACCTCATGATTTATCTGATATGAATGCAAAACAATTGAGGAATTATGTTAATCAAAAGATTGTCGTTAAGGCAAATATTTTTGGAATAGCAATCCCTGTATCAGTATCTGATGTTTCATTTAAGGCTAATGCGAGAATTCGTTTTAAATTAATGACACCTTTCCCACATATAGAAACTGTAAACGTCCAGTTATTGGAAGTCCCAGACATTGATTTTGTTGCTTCATTATTTGGTAATTCCGTATTCAATATGGAAGTGTTATCTATTCCAGGTTTATTACCCTTGATTAATGGGATGGCAAATAAGTATATGGGGCCAATGTTATTGCCACCATTCTCTTTACAATTAAATATCCCACAATTGATTTCCCCATCCTCTCTAGCAATTGGTGTCCTAGAAATTACTATTAAGGATGCTAAAGATATCAAACGTTCATCCAGTATGATTAACGTATCCATCGATCCATATCTAGCATTTGAATTGTCCGGTAAGGTCGTAGGTAGGACAAGAACCGTCAGAGACACTTTAAATCCTGTGTGGAACGAAACTGTTTACATTTTACTTCACTCGTTCACTGACCCTTTGACAATTTCTTTATATGACAAGCGTGCAAGAATAAAGGACAAAGTATTGGGTAGGATTGTTTACAATTTGAACTCGTTACATGATAATAACGAACAAAACAAAATCAAATGCCAGTTTCTAAGAAATTCTAAACCCATGGGTAACCTGAACTTCAATTTACGGTTTTTCCCAACTTTAGAGCCAAAAAGATTACCAAATGGTATAGTGGAGGAATTGCCTGATTTGAATACAGGTGTTACTAAAATTATTATTGAAGAAGGAAGAGGTTTTACAGAACCAGGTACCAAGATAAATGCATATGTGGAACTTTATTTAAATGCCAAATTAATTCTTTCTACCAATAAAGTAGCTACTGATGAAGAAGTTTTTAGTTGGAATCAAAAATATGAAGCTGTTATTATGGACCGTCGTAAAGCAAGGTGCAAATTTGTGCTGAAAAATGCTAAGGATAACAGCATTATTACAACTACTGTTCAATCTTTGAATGATTTGATTGATAGAACTCAAATTGATAAGAAAATGATACCTTTGAAGAATTCCAAGGGTGAGTTAAAAGTTTCTACCTATTGGAAACCTGTTGTTCTAGATTTAGGTTCGACATCCATCGCCTACACACCACCAATTGGTGCTGTAAGGGTATTTGTAGAAAAGGCTGAGCATCTAAGAAACTTGGAAAAAATCGGTAAGATTGATCCATATGCTAAAGTATTGGTGAACGGATTATCAAAGGGTAGAACTGATACCAAGGAACAAACTTTGAACCCAGTATGGAATCAAGCCATTTATGTTGCTGTCACATCACCAAATCAAAAAATTACTATTGATTGTATGGACGTAGAAACTGTTAACAAAGATCGTTCGGTAGGTGCATTTGACTTGAATATTCAAGACTTATTTGAAAAGGATGAACACGATAGATATATTGAAAAAGTTGATAATAAAAGGAGAGTTGGACATCTAGTTAGCAAGAAGGGGATTAAAGGTGACGTCACATATACCGTTGGATTTTATCCATCTATTCCAGTCTTAACTCTTGAAGAAGTTCAGGATTTGGAAAAAATTCAAGAAAAGAAAAAGCATATTATGACTTTAAAGAACTCTGATTCTGCCAAAAAATTATCAGCTGATGAAAAGAAGGAAAGAGCACAGACTGAGAATGAAATTAATGAATTGGAGAGTATGTATTCTGATAAGCAGAAACTTGAATTGGACGAGTTGCTACAGTATAACTCTGGTATATTGGCTATTTCAGTTTTGGATGGTAACGTTCCAGGAGAAGGTTACTTCGTTCAAGCATTTTTTGATGCGAATGGTCATGCACGTTTTACTAGTCCAGAAACTCGCTCAAAAGTTATCAGAACTGGTTGGACAGGTGATGTTATGATAAAGGAACTTGACCGTTCCATGACGACTTTGAAAGTTACTAAGAAAAGAAACTCCAATAAGGTGACTAGTGTAGTATGTGATGTTACTGTACCAACAAAAGACCTTCTCAGGAAATGTTACTACAGGCCATCTATTTTAACGTTATCAGGTGAAAATAGCACTACTTTAATGGTACAGGTCTCATGGTTCCCAATAGATGTAAACGATATTCCAAAATCTGATTTGATTTCCAATTCTGGTGATTTAACAATCACTGCTAAGGGTGCAGAAAATTTAATAGCTTCCGATTTGAATGGTTTCTCAGATCCTTATTTGAAATTTTATATAAATACTGAGAAAGGTGATGTTGTATGGACATGTAAGACGGCTAAAAAAACATTAAATCCAACTTGGAACGATTCAGGTAGTATAGAAGTGCACAATCGTATGTATGATAAATTACTCATAAGAGTGATGGATTGGGATGCTACCAGTGCAGATGACACCATTGGTTGGGCAACTGTACCCTTAAGTAAGATTGATCCAGGTAGAACTACAAGTCTTAATGTTCAAGTTGATGGAGAAAATGGAGAGGATGGTGGTATCTTACATTTGGACTTTGATTTTAAGCCAAGATATGTGTCCAGTATCAGTAAGCGTGAAACAAAAGTTGGTGATATTGCCTCTAAGGGTATTGGCACTGGTTTGAAGGCAGGCACAACCGTTATTGGCGCTGGTCTCGGTACTGTCAAAAAGATTAAGACTGGTATCTTGGGTGGGAAGAAGAAAAACAGTAAAAATAATGATAGTGATTAAGGGAACTTTATATTTTATTTATACATGTATCAATATATATGCTCAAGAGTATGGTTATTTTTATCGTTTTCACTTTCCACTACTTACATCTTTAATTCGTATATCTATATGTATGTATGTACGCTAATACTTTTTATAAAAATTACAAGTTGATCTTAATGAAACAACTTCGTCAATTTCGTTAATTGGTAAGGATAGCTACTGTTCTTAATAGTGAACACGTAAGTTACCGCAGAGAAGAACAAATAGACAAATAAGGCGGATAATAGCGAAAATGTTGCCTCAATCATAGAGCGACGCTTTGATGTCTTGTATTCTTGACTTAACTTCGGAATACCTACGACAAGAACAACTATTAATGTAGCCAAAACACCATATGTGACACCCATAACTTGAGTTTCAATTGCAAATTGGTGTTGGATATCGTTAGGTAAGAAGTACATTAATTCACCTTCATTAGTTGTCCCAGCTAATATAGTTTGTCTAATTTTATTAAACATGTAGCCACAACTCATCAAGATGATGAAAGAGACGGACAAAATACCCCAAATTATTCTAGAAGATATTATGCGAAGCACAATAGCAAGATTCTTCTTCATGATAAATATGGTAATAAATGTAGCTATGGTGGTGATAATGAAGGATGACCAATTAATGGGTTCGTGAATGTTAAAATCTTTAATTCCGACAGTTCTTTTAATATCATCAATTAAAGTGTATACACGATTAGTCCCCATTTCAGATGGCATGTCCATAATGGTGTATGTGTCCATATTACCACCAGCTGGGAAGAAGAAAATTTTTGGTACTTGTTGAAGTTTATAATAAGTGAATACATCTGGAATGTTTTGAGGATTTTTAACGTCAGCTTTGGCAAAGAACAAAGTTTTAGATGGATCGGCATTAGAAATTGCATCAGGGTGATCTTCAAACCATGAAGCTACAATGGCTTCAAACTCGACATCTATCTCCGTGCACAGGTTGCAACCAAATTGAGGAGAAGTGGTAGTGAATAAGACAATAAGGTTGGCATCTGGAGAGTCATTTAGGATCTTTCTATAGTTTTTTGACGTTAATGGGATAATCTTATTTGAACGTTTGTAAGCAGCATTTAGAAGCTTGTCATTACTTACAGATGCCACTAGTGTAGTAAAAATTGATAAAATTGTAAAGAATACCTTAATATTGTTTAAGTTCATAATGTATTTTTCTTCCTTGAGGATATTAACCGTCTTTCACTTATTGAAGTTTCCTTGTTAAAGAAAGAAAAAGTTTCTTAAATTTATAACCCAAAAATGAGGCAATTTCTTTTCGATACTCTTTGGGAATGAACCGATTGGTACTATTAGAATCCACCGAATTGATGAATCCTATACCCAAGAAGTTTACAAATTGCAAGCTGTCTTTTTCCCAGAATGCCGTTTAAAACGATTGATTTGTGGTGAAATTTCCGATCCGCGAAACCTTTGTTTGTTGCTCTGGAATTTACTGCCGATTACAGGTGGAAGGGATTTGTTAAGGTGGTTTATAGAATTGATTGACCAGGTCTAACCAAGAGTTTTCTCAGGTCGCTCAATTGAACACAATCGATTCCTTTTTCTGAGCATTGAAGGACAGTTTAGGTATTCTCGGTTTGTCTAACCAGTTGTGTTGCCGTATCGTCCATTCGCCCTTTGTTCATAGCTAACTCATCTAGAGCTCTAAAGGATTTACACTTGATTGTCCTTACCGTTCTCTTATTCACAGGAAGTAACGGAAATGCCAATCAAATCATTGGAGTCTTATCTCTTTGAAAGAGGTCTTGTTGGGTCCTACCCAATCGAGGCATTGAGAAATGCAACGTTGGGTATCGATGTCAATCATTATGTCTCGAGGTTACTAACTAGTAAGAAGGAACAATTTTTAGATGCCATTGGTGGTTTTCCTCTCAGTTTGAAAATGTATCTGGAAAGTGATTTAAAAATCTTCAAAGAATATAAAATTACTCCTGTATTCATTTTCAATGGATCCCTCGTGTACAACCAATCTGAAAGTTCAGGCTACTTCACAGCATCTGCATCAGAAGCCTCTTCCTCTTCTAATTTAGATATTTCCCTCCCAGTAGGAAGTCCAGGCACTCAAACAATTAAAACTAATAGAGAATTGTTACTGGCTCAACGGCACAAAGGTTGGACTCAATGGAGTAATTTGATGACCACAAGTTCCAAAACTTATATTGATCAACCAATTCAACCACAAGAGCCATTTAGATACAGCACTAATATTGAATATACAAGATACCAATCAGATTTAATCACTTATTTTATTGATCACAATGTTACTTATCAAGTGGCTCCTTATAGTTCTTGGTTACAATTATCCTATTTATTGAAGGAGAGTTATATTGATGCTATATATGGTCCAACTGATTGTTTAATGCTCAAGAACGTGGACAAATTTATTCTAGGTATGGAATTCCCAAATAAGGATTTTAGATTCATCGATAAATCAAGGGTTCTCAAGGAATTCAAATGTTCTCATGATGAATTAATTGATATTGCCATGGCCGTGGGGAATGACTTACAGTCTACTACTCTGCCCCCTTTACAAATTTACCCAGGTTCTAAAGTGTTCGACTTTGCATTGGAAATGGTTTTAAATACAGGTACGAATTTTTATGCCTATCAACTGTCTAATCCTGTAAAAGAAGAGAGTACCAAGTATGTTACCAAATATGAGAAGGGTGCTTCTTCACTCAAGTATATGCCTGTTATGAAAGATACCGGTAAGGTAGAAATTTATACGTCAGAGCCGGAATTTAAAGATGAGACAACTACCAAATCGAATACCTCAGATACTACCTCAAAGAATTCCTCATCCTCATCACCAACGGCTTTGTCTGATTCAACGTCAGATTCAAACCCAACTGAACTGCAAATCCCTAATGATATACATGACTTCATTGCCCAACAATTACCTTCAGAGTATTATTTTTATAAATCATTGGGTCTTGTAATCGGAAAAACATTTGACGCCATTAGTACAGGTGTCTACCCAGAAGAACCACCTTTAGATGGTGGCTCAACTGATTCTTATAGAAAATTGGTTAAATTATCGGTGGAAGCTTTCAAGAATAAGGAAATAAACTTATTAACCCAACCAATCAATAGATATTACCAGATGAAACAAATTAAACAGGTTAAGTGGTTCTCTCCTGGTTCTCCAACTCAACTAACTAATAGGGTGTCCCCATCACTATTTGAAAGAACAAATAGATTAATAGTGAAGACAGATGATATTAACAGAACGTTTTCCATTTCTGAATTCATTAAGATTCTAAATGAATCCGCCGATTTGGGCAAGAGTTTTATATCTGAGAAGGTAATTTTTCCAAATTCTGTGCCTACAGAGGGTAAACTTTCCACTCCATTTGATCTATTATCTACAAGCTTCTTAAGAATGCTATATCATTTGGAATTTCTTGAGTTAGATTTGGCAAATAATCTTTTGAAGCCTACAAAGTGGGGGTCTATTTTGTTGAAACTGAATGAATTATCCATTGATTCCCATTATCTTGAACCATTTTTAATTTTCTTAGTATTTGTTAAATTGAATGTATTATCTCTGTCCGAAGAACTGAAACCTGCAATCCGTTCTGCTCTATCTGACTCAACTCTACGATCATATCCTCAGGAATCACAATATGTATTATTGATCACTCGTGTTTTAACTTTATTCCAAGTTAGTCAAAAACCAACGAACTATCATGGCCCAATTGACAAAAAAACTCTAGTATTTAGAGAACATTTAGATTTTGTCAAGAAAAATATGAATGAGCTTTATGAAGCCACTATTGTTGCCTTATTATCAGCAAATGAATTCGATAGACTTTCTTTGGATAATGAAGAATGGCAAAAAAATATTGTTAGATATGCTCCTTTCAAAATGTCCTCCCCAAATACTTTGATGGCGATGATGTGGGAATTTTTCTTACAAAAATATTTACATAATGGAAATGTAAAGACAGATGCTATGGCAATGGTCGCTACTGAATTTGGTACTTATAAATCGATTCCAAATTTGGAAGAACAATTTGAAGTCTCACATAGGTTTTTAATTCAAATTTCAAAAATGATGCAAGAGCTAACAAACGTGGGATTGTTTAAGAAGGCAGATCTAGACTCTTTTGAAGAGGCCATTAAGTTTGCTGAAGATGCGATTTCCGGATAAATCAACATCAAAAGTGAAAAAGAAGAGATGGAGAGAAAGATTGATGAATATGTGCATTTATAAATTTGTATATATTTAAGTTAAATGAAAAAAAAAGAATAAATGATGCATACCAGTAGTATTATAAAAGTAAAAACATTTCACAATAATTCAATGAACATAGAGTGAAGAATATTGTAGCATCTTCTTAAAGGGGGAACATGCATGTACATATACCTGCTGTTCGACTTTGGTGATGAATTTGGGTTTATAGTTTAATATAATCTCTCGTTACAACGTGAATATAAAACTCCTCTAAAAAGTTATGTTTAGAATCTACGATATTCGTCGATTGATTAGTAGTATTGTTGGTGTTAATGAAAGAGTTAGGAGTTGCAGTCATATTGTAATGAAAATGAATTAGAGAAGTGAGTTGTGCAGCAAATTCTTTTTAACAGAAATAAATATAAATCTGTTCAATCCTATAAAGTTTATATTATAAAAGCATTTAATAAATCGTCTAATCTGTAGATAAAAAGTTTCATTTTTTTCTTCTTAGTAACAGTTTTCATCATAGTTGATCATCATAATTCCGGTACAGTATAATTTCCTACAACGGAAATATGTAACCATATCATTAATTTAATGGATGGCATAATAACAACAACAAATAAAATGCTCTGCTAAGTTAAAACTGTTGAAATCTGTGACAGAGATGTCACAGAAATTATCACTCGTATAATACAACGAAGAAGAAGATGACATCACAATTAGGTTGGATAAAATTTTTCATTATAAAATAGAAAGAAATCGAATAACTAGATCAGAAGGTTTTTTTTACATGTGTGTTATTTTATACGTTTTTTAGAAGAGGGAAAATAATTTATTTTATAAATTGCACTCTCACTGTATTCTAACAATATCAATAATCTACAAATGGTAACTGATAATAAGATAATATTAAATGCAAATGATACTACTGATTTACCCTCTAATCATGTAAATTCTCGATAAAAACCAAATATTACATTGCGTCTATAAAATTGTTTATTTTTTTATATTAATAACTGATCTTTTTGTAATTTTTCATCCAAAAAAAATAATGAATATACAAAATGAAAAAAATAAATAATGCTTTTTTTTAGTTAAAACGTTATGAATAGCACCTAGTGATAAGATTTCAATTTCTTATTTTGTGGAGCAGTTGTAGATTGATAATGTTCAGTTATTTTATAATATACAATGTTTTTTTCTTCGTTGTTTCTTTCTACATACTGAAAGTAAAATATATACATACTACTATGTATCTTTCTCATATTTCTTGTCCTTCATATACTTTTCCTTTTGGTGTATTTGTATCTTCACATAGAAACCAGAGATATTTAGACACAGTCGGATAAGCATATTCTGATGATAACTCTTTGTTCTACGATATTCTACAACTTTTCTACCAACTCAAGAATTATTCTTTTTATAGTAACTTGCTCTTTGATAGTCATATCCTATCTATCTATAGAATATTCGGTTCCAACACCTAGACCCAAGAAAAAGAAATTTCATTTCTTTAGTGTTTTTTAGATATTATTTGACATTTAATATTGTTGAAATCTGCGACAGATTTGTCACAGATATTATCACTCGTATAATGCGATGAAGAAGACGACACTATAATTAGGTTGGGTAAAATTTTTCATTATATAATAGAAAGAAATCGAATAACTAAAATACCATTAAATGCAACTGACACTACTGACTTACCTTCTGATCATGTTAATTCTCGATAAATATACAATAAATTAATTATTTTCTTTAGATTTTCTTGAAATAGAAAATTTAGTAGTATACAAGTATTGGAATTATAATAGAATTTATCAAATTAGGTTAGGGCAACTGCACAAATAATATTTACAAAATTCAACAACAATAGTATATAAATATATTTTATATATTGAAAAATTTTCTCGATGGAAAAAATGTTTTCCGTCTTATCACAAAATTGATCGTGTATGTATTGTACAGTTGAGCGAACCTAACTCGGTAATCCATATAGTAATTCCAGAAGTTCTATTTGGTTTTTGTTACTACTGTCCTTAGTAAAACGATTTACAATATGCGAAAAGTAAAGTTCAATCCCAAGTTGAATTGAACCCTACTTCTTCTTCTCTTTTATTTTCCAGCAAAATTTCCAGTTTTATATAAGGAAATACCCAATTAGAAAAATTCTGAAAAAACATCACATATTTTCTAGATACAATTTATTAGTTGATAAAATCCTTGGTATTGTAATTATATGGCATAACTCAAATTTGTTGCAACGCGAAAAAAACGAGGCGTCATAAAAAGTGTCGTCCCTTGAATATTTTAAAAGACAGTACGATAAGCCAATATGACACAAAACATTTCAAAAAATTAGTCTAAGTTAATCTAGGCTAGTTCTGGAACTATCAAACCAATAAAATTCAATCAAGAAGTATAAATGAAAATAAAGTTAATCTTGAAGTTACCGCTTACCCTTTTAAATATGACGAATAAAGAAAGAAAGTTTTCTTCCAAAATAACTGAGCAGTATTTGTAATTTATTTTACAATGTTGAAATTTTTTAATCAAGCGATATGATTTGTTGGCTATGGTATATAACTATACAGTCCCTTTAAATTGGAATACCTTTTTATTTTGATATATTACCCAGTCAAAAAACCTAACTATTCACGGTGGCGAAAATTATTCATTAAGAGTAATAGACAGATAAATCAAGAAGTAATTTACAAACCAACTAGTTCATCGACTAACCAATCGAGTGCTATTTTAATCGAAAAGCAAGTGAAATATCATGAGTGTTCAAATTTTTGGCGATCAAGTTACGGAAGAAAGAGCTGAAAATGCCCGTATGTCAGCCTTTGTTGGTGCAATTGCAGTTGGTGATTTAGTTAAGAGTACATTAGGTCCAAAGGGTATGGATAAGCTATTGCAAAGCGCCTCCAGCGACAGATCTTTGGTAACAAATGATGGTGCTACTATTTTAAAGTCAATTCCACTAGATAACCCGGCTGCTAAAGTTTTGGTTAACATTAGTAAAGTTCAGGACGATGAAGTCGGTGATGGTACCACTAGTGTTACTGTCTTGAGTGCTGAACTTCTGAGAGAAGCTGAAAAATTGATCGATCAATCAAAGATTCATCCACAAACTATTATTGAAGGTTACAGAATTGCATCTTACGCTGCATTGAAAGCTTTAGAAAGTGCGGCGGTGGATAATTCTTCAAATGCAGAGAAATTCCGTGATGACTTAGTTCACATTGCCAAGACTACTTTGTCTTCCAAAATTCTATCTCAAGATAAAGAATATTTCTCAAATTTGGCTACAGATGCCATCTTGAGATTAAAAGGTTCCACGAATTTAGAACATATCCAAATTATTAAAATTTTAGGGGGTAAGTTGTCTGATTCATTCTTGGATGAAGGTTTCATTCTTGCTAAGAAGTTTGGTAATAATCAGCCAAAGAGCATAAAGAATGCTAAGATATTAATTGCTAATACTACCTTAGATACTGACAAGGTCAAGATCTTCGGTACAAAATTTAAGGTTGATTCTACCTCTAAATTAGCTGAGTTAGAAAAAGCTGAACGTGAAAAGATGAAGAATAAGATTATAAAAATATCCAAGTTTGGTATTAATACGTTTATTAATAGACAATTAATTTATGATTATCCAGAACAATTATTTACTGACTTGGGTATCAACTCTATCGAACATGCTGATTTTGAAGGTGTAGAAAGATTAGCCTTAGTGACAGGTGGTGAAGTTGTATCAACATTTGACAATCCAGAGAAATGTAAACTTGGGGAATGTGACTTAATTGAAGAAATTATTATTGGTGAAGAAGTATTCTTGAAATTCAGTGGTTGTAAGGCTGGCCAAGCTTGTACTATCGTTTTAAGAGGTGCCACTGACCAAGTGCTAGATGAAGCTGAAAGATCATTGCATGATGCTTTATCGGTCTTGTCACAAACTACAAAGGAAACAAGAACTGTTTTGGGTGGTGGTTGTGCTGAAATGTTGATGTCTAAAGCTGTTGATACTGAAGCACAAAATGTTAATGGTAAAAAATCTTTAGCTGTGGAAGCCTTTGCTCGTGCGTTAAGACAATTACCTACTATTTTAGCGGACAATGCTGGTTTTGATAGTAGTGAATTGATATCTAAACTAAGGTCGTCTATTTACAACGGTATAGCTACATCTGGTCTTGATTTAAACAATGGTACGATTGCTGATATGAGAGAATTAGGGATTGTGGAAAGTTATAAATTGAAAAAAGCTGTTGTTGGATCAGCTTCAGAAGCTGCTGAAGTGTTATTAAGGGTTGACAATATTATCCGTGCCAAACCAAGAACAGCAAACAGACAACATATGTAATTATAGACTATACTGCAAGAAAATAAAAAAATAGGCATTTTCGAGTTTATTTATGTTGATTCCGTTAATTATTGTATATAGAAACGACGTATCATCATTTTTATGAAATGTGATGCACAACGTTATTTGGCGTTAAAGGACAAAAATTGAATCAGAAGTAAGTTTATTTAAGCCGGGAGAGAGGGGGAGATAAGAGAGGAGAACTATAGGTTTTAACGAGAGTATGATTGAATTTCATCATTCAATAACTGCAATTCCTTTTTCTTACCCTGCAAATATGATTCCAATCCATTCATTTGTTGTTCAATGTTATCTAGATCTTCAGTGACCACTCTAACATCCACCGGAGAATCAGTTATTGGTATACTTGCTTTATTTAACAAATATTCTAGAAGACCTTCATATTGTTCTCTTATTAAATTCAATCTTTCCGTTTGTATGGACGATAGGTCGGCATTTGTGTTTTCCGTATTAGTTGTTTCCGGAAGGTTGGTTTCCACTCTCTTGACGTCTGCATTTGTGCTGATAGGTTGCTGGGCTGATTTTGTTGCCTTCATTGGTTCGACTTCTCTTGGGACTTGTGATGATGATGAAGCTCTTGCGATTGGCTTATTAGCATCCAAATCCATTGTAATTTGTTGTTTACTAACAGTAGCTGCTAAACTTGAAGGTAATTTATCTGGGATAATGGTCCCTATATCGTTTCTCTGCCTTAAGAAATGAATAAATAGAAGAGCAGGATCTTTGTCAATAGAGGCGAAATTTTTAGGATTAATTAAACCCCAAGCCTTTGATAAATCACTGGAACCAATGTTAAAGAATTTAGATTTTAAAACAATAGATAATGCAGCAAATGTAAAACTTCCATCAGTCGTTTTCCCACATGAATCCAATAATTTTTGGTATTGCGATAAATCTTCTGGACTCATATACCAATCTACTTTTGGTGGTTCCTTCTTTGGAATATCAGCATTTTCTTCTTGCTTCCTCTTAATTCTTTCCTTAACCAATTTCGCCTTGCTACCAGGGATTAACCAATCTGGTAATTCTTCAGGGACTTCTGCAATATTCTTATTGATCATGTCGAAGATCAATCTCATGCAGATGACAAATTCTTCAAAATCCAATTTATCATCATCATCAATGTCAGCTAAGAACCAGATTTTGTTTAGGATGGAGGAATCTAATTTAGAATTGTATAGGATTGGTGAAACTTGATCATGATCCACCTTATTTTCCACCGGTTTCAAGCTAGAGAAGATGTTCCAGTATTTCTTGATTTCAATATCTTCCAACCTTGGCATTGCTTATTGAAATATAAAGGTGTCTCCCTTGACAAGTGTCTACTACTTAGAACTTTCCAAAATTTTTGACAAATTTGCAATGAAAATGAGACTTGCATGTAACTTTTGTCAGATGGAAAATTCTAAAATTTCAAAAGGGGCGAGGCGACCCTACCGTTGACGAAAATTGTATTGTTGGCGACAAGAAGCGGGCTACTGAGAGAAGTCGATAAATGGGACAAAGAAGATTAAGACTGCTGAAAAGTTTATTGAACAATCGAGCGTTGTTGCCTCGTATCTTTACTGTAGATAGCTAAACTTCGAGTTCTCGAGTTGCATTATAATATATCAAGAAGAATTGAACGAAGCAATGGACTTTCTATAATAACTGAAAGCATCAATTTTCTTCTGCGTAATCCATATTCCATTACATCTTGAAAACCAGCCCTCTTTCAACCTGATACCAGGAATATGGCAATGAGAAGGCACCCAAACGGAGACATTACTTCAAGTTATAGGCATGGTGCAATCTCCAACTATCTTATTGTTTGGGACCATACCTGCACTCAGACCAGGAGGATATACAAACGATCGTAGACTGTATCGTTAGAACACTCCAGTAAAACTATTAATACATGCTTTGCTTCCTCTTTCTGTATTTAAAGACGGTGCTATGGGGCCAGTCACGTGACGAGCGAGCACAAACGCGTCAACGCGTGAGCTGCACATTTCGTGTTGAGAAGATGCCAATCTTTGGAAGTTTTTGGTGAAACTTTGACATTTCGTGTAAATACCTGCTTGACACAGACAATGCTCCATTTAGTTTTCCTATTCCAGTAAAGTTTTCTCCATCTTGATCATATTTCTGTGCTTCTGGAGTAATACAGTGCTGCAGATGGTGTAGTCAAGTTCGAGATGAAGTGTCTTCTTCTTCTTCTTGTCAACTTCTTTTAATAACTTTCACTTAATAGTCAACCAGCTAAACTAGTCAAACTATTGTCACTCTTTATATCAACTAGCTAGTCATACCCGACCTCTACCGTTCATTTACGACTGCTCACTACAAGAACTAACAAAGAAATATATTCATAAACTTAATATAACAGAGAAGAAAACATAACCAGATGATAAATCTCCTCTCTTTTGCGCTCATATCCACTATTTTCACTCTGATACAATGTCAACCACGTGAGACATACCCAATTAATAAACAATACCCACCAGTCGCAAGAATCAATGAAAAATTCTCATTCCAGTTGTCAAACAACACATACCAATCATCAAACGATAAATACTCAGAAATAACGTATCAAGTATTTGACTTGCCAGAATGGTTAACGTTTGATTCTGACTCTAGGATAATATCAGGGACCCCATCTTCTTCAATTCTTAATATCAACACTGAAACTGATTATTTCAACTTCATACTACAGGGTTATGACAAGACTGATGAAACTTACCTGAATAATACTTATCAATTGGTAGTCACTGAGAAATCAAGTATTCAATTAGCTAGTGATTTCAACTTGTTAGCACTTCTCAAAAATTATGGTAACACTAACGGTAAAGATGGTCTAATCTTAGCTCCAAACGAACTATTTAACATTACTTTTGATCGTTCTGCATTCGCTAATGAATCTGCCATCCAAGCATTCTATGGTCGTTCACATCAATATAATGCTCCTCTACCTAACTGGCTATTTTTTGATTCAAATCTGTTAAGATTCAGCGGGACTGCACCGGTAGTGAATTCTGTCATTGCACCTGAATTCTCATATTCATTAGTATTGATCGCTACAGATATTGAAGGCTACTCTGGACTGGAAATCCCATTTAGCGTAGTCGTTGGTGCTCACCAATTGACCACATCAATTCAAAATACATTAATCATTAACGTAACCGAATCAGGTGATTTCAACTATGATATACCATTAAATTATATCTTCTTAGACGATAAAGAGATCACAAAGGAAAACTTGACAACTCCAACTTTAGTCAATGCCCCAAATTGGGTTCATTTAGATAACTTCACCCTATCTGGTACATTACCTAATGACACTTCGTTAGATTCTAAGAATTTCTCTCTGGCCATATACGATGTGTATGGTGACGTGATCTATCTAAATTTCGATGTGGCTTCCACAACTAAATTATTTGCCATATCTTCGTTACCAAATATTAACGCTACCCGCAATGAATGGTTCCAATACAATTTTTTACCATCTCAATTGACAAATCCATCAAATACGAATGTTTCAGTTTTTTACACAAACACTTCACAATCGCACGATTGGTTATCTTTCAAACCTTCAAATTTAACTTTAATGGGGAAAGTACCACAAGATTTCGATTATCTGTCAATCGGATTGAAAGCTATAGATGGTTCACAATCTCAAGAATTAACTTTTAACATAATTGGAATGGATACAAGGATTTCAAAAAACCATACCACATCTAAGAACACCACAACTTCATCTCTCCATTCTTCACAATCAACTTCTACACCCATCGCATCTACCGCATCCATTACTTCATCCTTTGGCACCACCACGTCAGCCACCACCACCACTTCCGCTTCCGCCATTCAAATGAAGAATAAATCCAATAATAAGAAAACTGTTGCCATAGCATGTGGTGTTGCCATCCCAATCGGTGTCATAATAAGCGCTGCTATTATTTTCTTCTTATTCTGGAGACGTAGAGAAAACAAAGATACCAATGACAAAGATGAGGAAAAGGGCATCAAAATTAGTAAGCCTAATCTTGACAATCCTGCAAATAATAGACCAATGACATCCTTACAGAACCCATTTGATGATGATTCTGGTAGTTCTATCGTCGATCCTCAATCCGAAACGACAAAGAGATTAACTATGTTGAACGAAATGAAAATAGATCAAAATTCTATAACAGATTCTGATAATTCTACAATAGATGATGAAAAGAAGATTTCTTTTGATCATGGAAATGAACTCCACGTGGATCCTTTCAATTCCCAAAATGAAGAAGTATCATTACAAAAGAATCAAAGAAAAAGAGACTCTGCAGTGTTTAACCCAACGAGACCTACTTCATCATTTTATATGGACTCACAACCAGCTACGATGAAATCATGGAAAAATAATTCGAATCCATTCAATCCAAACAAATATAATAGAGACAGTTCTATATCTTTGAACACAGTCAGTACAGCAGATTTACTCAACACTGAAATTAAGGATGGGTCCCTAATACCGAAAGATCCAAGAAAATCATCCCTAGGTTTAAGAGATTCAGTATTTTTGGGAAAACCATTAGCAAATGCTGACCCTCTAAAGAGTATATCAAAACCAGTGTTAGAACCTGTTGTGGAATATCATGATAATAAGACACCAACCTCAATATCTACTTCCTCAAGCGACGATTTTATTCCTGTGAAAAATGGCGATAGATATAACTGGGTCCATGCAAATAATGTAAATAGGAAACCAAGTAAGAAAAGACTGCTGAACGTCCCAAATCAAGGTAAAGTTGATGTTGTAGAAGCTCAACAATTCGAAGGTCACGTTGCTGAAGAGATATGAGTCCTGGTAACGCCTGTAATTTTATTTAATATGACGATATACGTATAATTAAAATATATAGATATATCAAAAGAACACTTTTTATTCAATAGTAACCATTTAAGGTAATGATTCAAAGATACTGCTGCTGTTACTCCCTTCCACCTTAGAATAAACTGACTCCAGTGTTCCATCCGACAAGATCAATCGCTCACAAAATTGATGAATAACGAGTGGTCCTATATCACATCCAACCAAGGATGTCATATATATCTTGGGTTTATCCAATCCTACATGTTCATTCTCTTCGGGCAAATTCTCATCCTCATGAGCTTTAGTCCAATTGACATCTCTGTCATAATCTAACTTCTCTTCCAAGTTCTGGATATTTTCAATACTTCTATGACCCAATTCTAAATCAATAGCATTGATAACAACTTCAAAAGTGACAGTATCGTCTTTAATCGGGGTTAATTTCTCTAGATGACTTATTAAACTATTCAAACTTGATTTAAACTCATCAAAGACATCAGTTTCATTTAAAATCTCTCCATCACCCTCATCTTGATGCTGAAACTCACCAAAATCTAAAGAATATTTCTCTATACGTAAATCGTTTCCCTTATCAAGAATGCAAACAGAAAATCTATAAGTATGGACCAGTTTGCTAATAACGTCCAATATCAGCTCTTCAATGTATACTTGCAAGTCCGGATGCCTATTAATGGGGATGAATTGCGGTAAATTGAAAGCTTGATAGGTGGTAAAGTCAAACGACACAGATGGATATACATTTCTATGGAATAAGATCAAATTTATGAAGCATTTTAAATATACCTTTATCCATTTCGTTACCCATTTATTCATAAGGTTATGGAGGATAGATTTCTTTGTATCCAAGCTTACTCTCTCGTCAAATGTTTATGGCAGCTTAGGAAAAGATGTTTTTGAAATATGTACTCTTGCTATTGTAACTTTTATATACGGGGATATGAAATAAAGAGACAAAGAAAAATGAAATTTATAAAGATCAATAGTAGTAATAACAGTAAAATCAGTATCATCCATATAAGTAAATTATTATTTCGTATGATCGTTATTGCGATGGGATTAATGTTAATGCCATCGCTCAGTGAATTGAAGTATATTGGATTATGGGTTAAATAAGTGGAAATCTTATTATTTTTTTAATGTTGAAACAAAATCGACGAAGGATTATAAATTTTCCAAAGAAGCAGCAATTTCATCTAACTCCTTCTTTGCTTCTTCATACTTGACTGAGATTTCTTCGTGCTTTCTCTCCCATTCATCTCTTTCTTCTTCCAAAGCAACAACCTTTCTACCCAACTGTTCAGCGTTCAAATCAGATTCTCTCAACTTTTCAATCGTTTCCTTTAACTTGGTATCAATCTCTTCCAATTCTTCTTCCAATTGTTCGTTCTTCTTGGTGAAATTGTCATTATTAGACTTCAAATTACTGGAATCTTCAGCCAATTGCTTGGATTCAGTCAATTCTTCTTCTAATTTTTCAACTTCTTCGTCCAATTGCTGATTCTTAGTAGTCAATGACTTTATTTGGTTTTCCTTTTCGACATTATCTTGTTCAACTTGCTTGAATTGTTCTTTCAATTCTTCATACTTTTCTTGCCATGATTCAGCTTCTAATTTCAAGTTGGTTAACTTTTCTCTTATCTTTTCCATTTTTTAATCACAATTGTACTTTTAATTAACTGCTTCTCTGTTAGAAAACAATATTGCTAAAAAGCAGATCAAAAAAGCCACCAAATTAACTCCTTCCTTCCTTTTATAAACATTTCAAAACAACAATCTTGTTGTTCTTTCTCCAGCGTCCGTTGAAAATGACACGTCGCAAAATATTTCAACAATATATACCTATAAAAAAATTGTGGAGTATCATATTTTTACTATATACACAGATATCTCAACCTATGTTAAGTACCCTATTTCACAATTTAAGTGCAACAAAATCTTCATAGATCCTTGATTTAGGAATCTCAGCTGCCTGTACTTCTTTCCAAATTGCAGGAAGATCGAATTTCTCCTTCCCTTTACCTTGATCCGACTGTATGAAAAATGAAACATCATCCTTGTGACTCTTTTGTACTAGCTGAAAAACCGATACGGTAATATTTTCCAAAATAGATGTTATTTGTGGTTCTTTTTGAGACCTACGTTGCCATTGTTCGAAATGATCAACAAACCAATTCCATATCAATTTATCCTTTCCTTCTCCTGTAACAGACTGCACTAACCCTTGCATGACTTGTATGACAGACTTATTCTCCATATTACCATCAATGAAGTTTAAGACTTTAGTGACAAGTTCCTCATTATTAACGTGACCAAGACTGTCGTAAATGTCAGAAATCAACAGGCTTTTACCTGGTCCACCAGAATAATAGGATCCATCAATATTTTTCAAAATGTGATCTATAGATTTAATGGAGTCATGGAACTTCTTCCATTGTTTTGCATTTTGAAAATGTCCTACAACAACTTTTAATACTGATGAAATCAATGGTGATGGGATAGTACCACCTCTATTACCATTATCACTTCTTAATATCGAATAGTATCTTTCAGTAGTCTTTCTAGTCTCATCATTAGATTTAGTCATTATTAATAAATGTCCCATTGATTGTAGTTTGGATAATGAATTTCCTTCTAGATTAACCCAGTCTATCTTTCTGTACAAAGTAGTGATAATTTCCGAACCAGGAATGAATTCTATGCCATAGGTTTTACAAGATTCTTGAATGACCTCCAATATAGCTAAACATTGAGAAATTGGCTCCCATAAATCACCCGTCGCTTCATCATTGACTTTAACTGACAAGTGTTTGAACAACTTAAAAAACCCAGATAGATGAATAGGCTTTTCATAATTTGAATTGCCAATAATATGTGATAAATCAATGATAATCTTCATTAAATCTAATTGGCCCAATTTGTCTTCATCGATTAGCTCTACGAAATTGTCATAAATTTGTTCCGATTCATATGAAACTCTATAATACCCTTGTGAATTGTGGTTACATAAGAGTATTGGATATTTCAATTCCATGGTTCTATCAGTCATCAAAATGTTCTGATTGTCAACGTCACCGGTTGGTAACATAGTAAATAAAGGAATATGATATGGGACATCCTCTACGTCATCCAAGTTGGAATCTACTAAGAAACGATGTTGAACCAATTTGGTCACATTTTCAGATTCCTTAGTGACAATCAATAGCGGGAACCCTGGAATTCTTGTCCAAGAACTGATAAAATTTGGAATATTTTCAGATTTTAAAAATTTCCCCACATGATTCCAAATATCCATTGGTTTCACACTCTTATTATGGAGCAATTCCAAATCTTGGAAAAGAGTAGCTAGTGCGTTACTTAACAATCTATCGCCAACACATAAATGTAGAGATCTTAACATAATGATACCCTTCGTGTAGGCACGATGATTAAAGATATCGTTTGTCGCCAAGTCTAATTTATTCAAATCAACCTTAGCAATATCACCCATAATACTCATTGTACCAATGTTAGAATCATCAATCAATTGTGCTTCTAATTGCTGTAACAAGAATGTATCACTTTCCCAATAAGAATCTCCAGAGACCAAATGGCAAGCCAACCAAGTAGCGAATGACTCATTAAACCATAGATGAGACCAAGAATCAAAAGAGATAAAATTACCGATCCATTGATGTATCAATTCATGCACAATTAATTGTTCACACTGTATCCTTATGCTATCATTGGACAGATTTGATGGTGATAACAGTAAGTGATCCATTTGAATCGTAACCAGACCGCAGTTTTCCATTGCCATGTCTGTTAAAAATGGTAATAATACGAAAGCAATTTTATCGGATGGTAATGGGAACTGGAAGAATGATTGCAATGTAGGTAAATATTTTTGAATGGTATCCAAGGTAAAAGTAGCATCATTAATTCGAATTGGTGAATAAACTGCAATAGGAATCTTAGGACATTCCGTTGACTCAATCTTGGTTGCTGGAACTTGTGATTTCAATACATCTAAATTTCCTGCAACGAACCCGAATATCGAAGTAGTTATTAATGGAGTCTTGTTGAATTTGACCAATTTAAACCCTTTCTTAACATTTGAGTGATCCATCAGAGGTTCTTGGGATGACATGTTGGATAAGACCTTAAAATCAGTGCATGTCTTTATAGAAAGATGTATGATAGATTTGATTGATTGTTCATCTATGCAAGGGAAGATAGATCTTGCAAACCCAGGTTGACAATGCGTTGCAAATATGTGACTTTTACCGTTATTAAATCTTGATTTAAAAAGACCCACTGTTCTATCTCTGGATGAAGTGACCTCTGTAACGGTACCGACATATTTAATGTTTAATCGTGGGGAGCTGTCATTTGTCAATTGTAAAACCTTGCCGTCTTTGAAATTAAAGATAGATAATTGTTCAGATTCGTCATATGAGACATCCAATTCAAATATTTGTTCGTCAGATGTGGTGATAGTGGCTGAAGTAATGATTAAATTTTTAGAATGTAGTTTCAATTGCGAAACAGCATTACTGTGGTCCAAACTATCATTTGTCTTTAAATGGATGGATAAGATACCTTTGAAATTAGATTTCTTGGGATCCAATTCCAATTCTAAATCGTACTGTTGTGGTATCAATGGTGACCGTAATGATAAGAACTGTGTGGCCATATTTCCTCGAGGGCTTCACTTTTGTAACTAAGTAATATTAGTAATGGATGAGGTAAAGTGCAAGCTTATATTATATTCTATACACTCATCCAAAGGGCAAAATAGTTGGGACCATGAACCCTAATCTTCATCAGGGCATACACCGAAACCTATCCTAATAGACCCAGATATATGACCTAATATATAACAGTAGCCGCTCAACGAAAATTCAAAATTTTTAAGGGACAGGAACGCAACATACCGTTATTAAACCACTGCCGTTCTCTCCAATTAGGTTTTAGCTTCAGTTTTCATCCGTTCAGCATATAAATAACTTGGGAATCTGATATACTTATTTCTTTCCTTGACAAATTGTACCGAATTGACAATAAACACGCAAAAACCATCAAATACATCATGTCTTCAAGAATTATTGTTGGTACAGCAGCTGGTATTGCTACTTTAATAAGTTACTCCATCTATAATAATGAAAAGAAAAAGCAGCAGGATCGGTCTTCTTTAGTTAAAGGTCCATACTTGACTCGTGATGAATTATTCAATTTGAGAAGTGATGGAGTTACTCCGAAAGTGTTACAAAGTTACCATTTACCCGATTATCAGACTAAGTGGATTACCAAACTGAAGGAAGGATTAGGCGATGATTTTAATGCATTATGGAGGGCACTGTTGTTTCAGAAAAGAAAATTGGAAGTCAATGGAGACATGATCCTGAATGATTTGGAACAGAAGAAGCAGATTGCAGTGGGTAAGTATAATGATGCTGTGAAGGCATATAATCAATATATTGATGATTATAAGGATCACGATAAAAGTTGGCTCTATGATTCTGTAAAATCACAAGTGGAAAAAGCCAAAAGGGAATTAGATGATTCAGTTTATCAATTTAAACATTTTGGCGAGAATTTGGAGGATAACGATACTCTGAATAATACCACAAAAAAATTTAAAGACAGTTGGGGAAAGATCAGTAGAACAGTGGATCCTAAGGATGTAGACCGTATTGCAGGCCAAAGTGTTTATGGATGGGGTGAGAATGCCCAAGAACTTGCACGCGAAGAGATGCAAGACAGTATGAATGAAGCTGAGAAGAAGTTGAACAAATTTACTCAGAAAGCTAAGGATAATGGTTGGTTTTCCACTAGAAGTGATAAGTTAGCAGAAGAGAAGAATGTAGCTGAAAATACATTGAAAGGGTTGGAAGGTTGGGGTGAAACAGCAGCACAATTGGCTCGTGATGAGTACGATGACATTAAATGGCAATTTGCCAATTCCAAAGAAAGTTTATCCAGGAAAGTCGACCAAAACTTGGATAAATTGAATGAAACCAAGAAAAAGATGGATGAGACAAAAGCTAAGTGGTGGGAGTTTGGACAGAAAAAGAATAATGAATTATATGAAGAAGCGAAGAAGAGATACGAACAGGCACAAGGAGATTATGACGATGCTAAACAAAAGTTAAGCGATTGGAATGATAAAATTTCTGGAAAATTTTGGGAAACAGCTGACAGTTCTATTGATGCCGTAAAGGAGGGATCCGACAAGGCCAATAAAAACATTCAGTCTGGCTTAGATAAAACTCAAGACTACGTTAAGGGTCAAAAGTAGATGCGAAACGAGTTATTTCATTTTGCGATTTTCTTTCCCTTTTTAAATACTTATTTACAAATATAATATGAACATATCCATTAATTTCAATTGCTAAGTTAGTTTTTTTTTTATCTATCAGAAAAATGTGTGTATGACTTTTTTTTCTTTTTTTCTTTTTTTCTTATTTATTCAGGATTTCTTACTATTCATTGCTGTTATTGTTGATTGCGAGTTTGAATTTAACATGGCTTTAGTACTAGTCAAATCTGTAGTACCATTGGATTCAGTACTCCTTCCCCCCTCATTGAAATTATTGATTGTGCTATTTACTCTTCTTTTCAAAACATCAGTCAATTTTTCCGTGTGTATACAGTTCTCATCATTATTTAAATCCGGGACTTGCTCATTCATGTTATTATTTGTCGTTTGAATATGTGACAATAATTTATTCTGCTCATTACGATGGTTATGAGAGACATGTCTATACAAATTTGAACTGTTAGCTGTTTGCAATGGGACGAATGGTTGTTTTAAAGTAGCAGCATCATCCAAAGTCAACTCATCAATACGTTTTGGAAATTCCTGTTCTGCATCATCAACTTCTTCTTCATCTGAAGTGACCCCTTCGCTACCACTTGAAGATTCAATATGGAAGCTCGAATTTTTTCGTAATGGTTTATTATTATTAATGGTACTGGAAGTCGACCTTGTCTTCAAATTGATAGCACTTTGATTCTTATCGACATTTGAATGTGGTGGTGGAGTGTCACTTGAAAGCCGTCTCAATAATATGCTTTCTCTATGATCAGGGACAGCATTTGCATTTTCCTTTCCGAAGGGATTAGTAAAGTATGTGTTATTTGTAGGAGATAGATGTAGACGAGGGCTATATGATGAATTTGAAGAATAGTGGGAAATTAAAGACGGTTTCGTCAATGCGGAATTCTGGTTCTGGTTCTGATAGTTACTGTTATTGTTGATCAAATTTTCATCAGATAACATGTCAACATATGAATAGAATCGTAATAGTCTTGGGTGAGTTGGCGTTTGGGTAACTGCAGGAGGACTAGTTGGTTTCATAACGGTATTAGATAAATCAGCTTCAGATGAAGATGTATAAATCAACGGTCTCTTTACCTGAGAGGGTGACATGCTATTGGTTCTTGTTCTACCCAACGCCATGTTCAACCCAATATTTGATGGTCTCTTAGAGTAAATCATGTCAATGTCATCTAGGTTGGTATCCTTATCAGTGACTATCGAACAACTTGCATCTAGTGCAGGAGGTACAAAATTTTCTAAATTATGATGATGATCTATAGGGCTTGGCAAGACATAGTCGCCATTGTTAGCTGCATTATTATTTGTAGGAGAAGTCAGATATGATAGCGAATTTGAATTTGACGTTGATACTGAAGAGTTTGTAAACTGTGGTGACAAAGAATTCAAGTTCGAGGACGAGAAATACCTTGGTTTATTTGATGAAGTAGACAGCGTGGATAGTTGGGAATTTGTGCTAATTCTTCTAGTGAGCAAAAGATTTGTATGACTTGCATGTCTTGATAAATTTAGATTTGTGTTTGAGTTTGTCTTTGCTAGGATGTATGGATCTTCCACATTTCTCTCAAATATTTGAGATTTATCCACAATTGGAGAGTTTTCATTGTCAGTAGTGTGCATACCTAAGGATCCTTGGCTATGTGTGATGGAATAGTAATACTGCCTTCCTCCTGTCTAGTAGCTGTGAAAGGAGTGCCGATACAGTGAGTTATAGAACCTATTTCAAGATCACGACTATACGTATTGTGAATTATATTCTGCTAACGTAATGAATTCTTGCAACTGGACTGTAACAGAAAATAAACCCGTGACTTCGATTATTCCCGGCATATACCACATTGGTAGAAAGCTGCTGTTCATATTGTGTATGTCTCTGGAAAGGGCAGAGTGAGTGAGTGAGTGAGGGGGGGAGGGAGGGAAAGCCGGGTGATAAGCTCCAAGAAGCGACCGCAGACCCACAGAGAAAGCGATATTCTTTGTTTCTTCAGGCAGGAAACGCCCGCTGCCGTCGTCGCTTCGCTCTTTTCCTCCTCCCTTCTCTGGCAGGAAAAGACCGGAGTTTATGGGGGTTACCCGGACCAGAGTTCTCGGACACCGTTGCGGGTAACTGTGTTTGGTGTGAATTGCTAGGGCTTGCTTTCAGTCTTGCTTATTCTAAAGAGAAAAAAAGTATGATTTCCGTTTTTATTTAAGTCTTTGGACCAGATGATTTATCTAGATGGCTTGACTTATCTGATAGTTTACTTGGCTTTATTTTTTTTTTTTTTTGCTTCCTTTACATTAGATCTGACTCTGAAACTTGTTAGCCGACAAAGATGAGGGCAAATAAAGCAATTGAATAAGTCTATTCAATGCCAGTACATGCTATCATCGTACCGTTTTAACACTTTTTAAGAAACGTAGCTTTCGGTGAATGAATGAATTTTTGCTTTTTGTTTTTCTTTTTCAATACAACACAATAAAAATATTAAATGATGAGCTTTTATTTACTGCGTTATCGTCTTGAAGGATTGGTTTAAGTACCTCTTCCTAGGAAAATAAACTTTAACAGATTTATCGCTGAAATATTTTTTATTCAAATACAAAATGTTGTTCATTCACTTGTCTTGCTTGATTATGTAATTAACTGGATTTTTGATTATGTAACCAAAACTCACCTCTCACAGAAAGTTTCACTTGCAATGACTGAAAAACAAACAAACAAAACAGAACAACAAATATTAATAATTTCAGATCTGACTGGACAGGATTACTGGGATTCGGGATACACGTATATCTAACTTATATACGAATGCCAGAGTTTACTCCCTTACAGAAGGATATAATATCTGGTTTATCTGCAGGCTCTATAACCACTTTAATCGTTCATCCTTTAGATCTCATTAAAGTTAGACTACAATTATTGGCTATCCATAAGAATCAGAACCATTATCATAGCAACAATAATAAAGGTTACACTTTTTTAATAAATGAACTAATCAGGAATTCTACAACTAAATATCCTAAAAGCAATGCCAAATTCATTCGTAACTTACTCAAAGAATCTTATAGAGGGTTGCCTATAAATTTACTAGGTAACGCAATAGCATGGTCTTTATATTTCAGCATCTATAATTCAACTAAAAGCTTCATCTTTGATAACCATATTTTCAGTAATAATAAATCACTAATATTCTTAACCTCCGGTTTAATTGGCGGTCTATCAACTGCATTATTGACAAATCCATTGTGGGTAATAAAAACAAGAATTATGTCCACCAGTATCAAGAACAAGAACTCTTATAAATCTATCAATCATGGTTTCAAATCATTGTTGAGGAAAGAGGGATTTCGTGCAGTTTGGATGGGATTATTACCTTCCCTATTTGGTGTCTCTCAAGGTGCAATTTATTTTATGGTTTATGATAATTTAAAATCACATTTTGATGTGAATATAAAAACACAAAAGGATAACACAAACGATAATTTAAAAATTATTTTTATTTCATCCATAAGTAAGATACTTTCCGTATCAATGGTTTATCCATTCCAATTATTAAAATCAAATTTACAAACTTTTAGACCATCCCATAATAATAAAACTAACTATAAGTTAACTTCAATAATACGAAAAGTTTACCATGATAATGGATTAAGGGGATTTTATAAAGGGTTATCAGCAAATATTTTAAGAGCTGTACCGTCAACATGTATTACCTTTTGTGTATATGAGAACTTAAAGGCAATACTATAAGCATAAATATTATCTACATATTCATTTGTTCATCTTTACACTACAAATAAAAACAAACAAACAGACTAATCATGAAGTTAATTTAATTTTTTGTCATTTTTTAAAATATTTAATCTACAATCCCTTTTTATATTGAAACGTTGCTATATTATATTATATGATAGTTACTGTTGCGATTAGTATTATTAGATGTTATTTTCTTTTGATATGGGTTTTTTTGATTCTTTGATAATAATATTATTATATCATCTCTGGAAATTAGGCAATTTTAATAACCGAAGGTAGCTAATTGCTTAGCAACATCAGATTCAGATGCAGCAACAGTGGCAGCTGTAACCTTCTTACCAAAAGCCTTCTTCTTGGCATAATATTCAGCAGATCTAACCTTTCTCTTGTCTTCCAACTTGGAAACAACATCTTCGTATTTCCAACCAACAGAAGAAGATAATTGACCTAAAGTGGTGTATTTTCTACCTTGCTGTAATCTCAATACTCTCAAAGCATTTGGAACAACAACTCTCTTCTTCTTGTCGTATGGTGGTGGAATACCTTCAAAAACCTTTAATCTTTCCATGGCAGCCTTACCACGTGCAGTCTTATGCGAAACCATACCTCTGACAACCTTGTAGAAAATTCTAGATGGGGCTCTGAAATGGAATGGACCACGAGTCTTATTGAAAATGGTAGCCTTTCTCAAGTAATCATGGTACTTTAACTTGTTTCTAAAGAATTCACCAGAGATGTTCAAACCTTCAGCTCTAACGACAACAACCTTTTGACCATTTAATAATTGCTTAGCAACAATGGAAGCTAGACGACCAACTAAATGTCCCTTACCGTCAACGACAAAAACTGGTTCAAAAGAGCTCATTTCTATATACGTTTTCTTGGATTGATACACAAAACTTATTTTGTATCAATTAAAAAAATGTTTCAGCAGTTTAGTAGCAATACAGTGCTCTTTCAATTTCAATTTTTCTCCACTAACTAAACGTTCGTTAGTGCTATGTTAGTAACGAACAATGCTGGGTAATGAAGATTCAACCGATTAGTGTGTGCGATGGCGTTTCTAAATTTCGCGTTTCGAAGTCTTCAAAACGTTTTTTTAATGGAAAAAAACGCATCTTTCAGAAAAAAAATGATTGGATGTACCAGTTAAAAAGATGTTCGGGTGTTACGGCAGTCAGAGAACCCGATCCGCATAAAATTTACAAACATATTCTCCCAGGCTGTTACCAATATTACGATTGCTTTTCAATCTTTTATTACTTCTTCCTAATTCACCAAGTGTTTTAAACTCATCTCTTGGTAATATTAGTAAAGTTTTGATTTGTGTATCTCCATTGGCAATGAACCTTAAACGTAAGAGATTCGTGCGTAATACGGAATGGGTAGTCTCAGAATTTTGTTTGAATTGGGTGTTTTTAAACATAATTTCTAACCCATTTATCACAAAAAGCAACTTCAGTTTCTGCTTATCGCAGTTCTTTTTGTTGGCTTCTTCCAAAGGTCTTTGATTTTCAATCTTATTCAACTGAATAGTATGAACAGCTCTGTTGATCAAAATAGTCAACTCTTCTAACTCCAAACAAGTTATTATACGAATATTATCATAAACTTCCTTATTGGTCACTGGTGTCAGTTTCTGAAACTCTTGTATTGGAAAGGCATTTGTAGCATCAATGAAGTATAGTTGTGAAGTTCGATCTTGCAAACTGTAACTCAAAAATTGGGCCAGCTCCATCCTCTTCGGTGAAACCCAAGCTGTAATCAGGTCCCATTCATTAATCTCTACCATGTTAAAAACGTCACTCTTACAACATAAGAAACGATCTTTTTCATATGTTTGTCCTAAAATTAAACACTGTATATGCTAAATAATATTGCGCGATAAATATGACATTTTTTTAGTCCATGACCTAGGCGGCAATCTCATTTAACAAGAAATCTTCATTTGTTTACATACGTACCAATACTTGAAAACAATACTTCCGAATTTTGAAGATCCTAAGCTACATAATAAAAGTTCTCCTTTATATTTATAGTCTAGTAGTTTTAATTTTAATAGATAATTATGTAGATATCAAGTCATTATCAGATCCTACATCTCCAGATATTAAACCATCTGAGTGCAGATTCGACATAGTTATATTTTCTTGAGTACCATTAGTGATTTCTATCTCATCTCTATCTCCCAATTCGGCCTGATCAACTGATCGTTTCTTATTGTTAACTTCTGACATATCTTGCTTCGTAATAACTTTTGGTTCTTCCACGTAAGGTTTTTGGATGGGCAAGCTATTATATTTAGAAAGATGCAATTGCAAAATCCTATCGATGGCATTACCACGTTTCGTCGAATGTATCTTATTTTGTTCCCATCTCTTCATGAAATCGGTTCTATACGTCTCACTTATTCTCCAATACATACCCTTACCTGTTTCATGTGGCCTCTTGGGAACTTTTTCAAAGGCTGCATTTAATGATAAATTATGTCTCACGGAATTTTGCCAACCAGTCGTAGCAGTCAAATACCACGGATATTTGTCTGTAATAAATTTGTATATAGATGCAAGTGTAATTACTCCTTCTGGTGTTGACAATATTGCTTCTGTGATCATAGTTGCATATGATTGCGGAGGTTTATCACTTCTTCCTCGACCCTTTGAAGTGGACTTCGCGGCTTTCTTTTGCTCCACATTAACCTTCGTATCAGTACTACTGTTACTACTAGGAGGTTCTGATGGTTCTACTATATTGGAATTATTATTAAATAACCCAGGTGTTATCTTATTTGACACATAATTTTTCATATAATTAGAGTTTTGAATAATATTAAAAAGCTTGGGATTATTGTTCCCCGTAATACCATATAAGTCAATTAAACGAGGTACCAAATGTTCAACAGTACTATCGGCAAACTGCAATGGCTTATCCGGTAGTACAAAGATCATCTGTACACCGCCAATGTCTATTATGGTCCCGCTCACTAATGGATAAGCCGGAGCATCAGGACCTGATTTAACTCTTTTAAAATCAACTTTAGCACCGTTGCGTCCCAACACAAATAGCTCCCATACTGCTGTTTCAACATTGAATTTAATTACAGCATGCTTTCTCGATACCACTTTTGTTGGACCTAAATCGATATGAATGTTGGAAGGTACGGTAAATTCTGAAGATATTAAATTTATATTATCTGTATTTCTTCCTATAACCACACTTAAATCCTTGACATAATATGTCCAGTCTTTACCCGATAATTTTGCATAGGCTTCAATTTCCGCATCTGCAGTCAATTCGTTCGAGTATTGTGTTGCAACCACTGATGGAGCCGATGGAGATGATAGAACCGACATCATTGCATTGATGACACCCTGATATTGACCGTCAATATAATACTTATTCCCATCTCCTTGCTGATATGGCATATTTCAGTAAGTTTAAAAGAGAGCACCTTTGACTAGCTATAAGTTTTAAAACAAAAAAAAATTGAAAAAGAAAAAAAAAGAGCTAAAAAGAATGTTCAAAAATAAAGAGTGTATCCTTTCAACCTGCTCTTACAATTCAACTAAACTCTTGCGGAATTTATTTACTTTGAAATCAAACTATTTCCTTTGTTTATTGATCAATAATTTTCCGACGATTTGTTTTTCAGTTTGATGCTTTTTGTTTACATAAGCAGGCTTGAAATTCTTTAAGGAAGTGCCCAACTTCTTCACCTCATATCTTAACTGTCACATATTATTAAACCACATCTTTAAAACAAGCAGCGACAAGCCTATGATTAGATAAACGAGTTACTTCAAGGGATATGAAAGGAAGATAAAATCATTAGCGTTTAATTGTACTATTCCCTAATGGTCGTAGAAAGATTATTTTAATACCCTAAAGTTTTGGTATCTAACCCTATACTCTAACCTCACAACCCTACAGCCTTGAAGAATTTGCATAGTTATAACCTTGTATTAAAGTAGCTTCATAATACATCAAGGTAACATAGTATTTTTATCATTGATAAGAGTTTTAGGGCACTTATTTTGGGTGATTAATACAGTTAGACGTACGAATAATAGAATGTCAGAGAAAGAGCAAGTTTCCAAAGCTAACTCAACTGTGAAACGAGAGGAATCACCAAATCAACCTGAACAACAAATCGTTAAAAGAAGGCGAGTCACTAGAGCTTGTGATGAATGTAGGAAAAAGAAAGTTAAATGCGATGGACAGCAGCCATGTATACATTGTACTGTCTATTCTTATGAATGTACTTACAATCACCCATCGAAGAGAACCCAAAATCAATCAAGTACAAGTCTGAATACAAAGGCTACGTCAATAGCAGCAGGAAATGGACAAGCGGGAAGTATAACCCCTGTAATTATAGCAAATACTGGCACTACCAGAAAATACACTACAAAAACTACCAGACTACAGCAGCAACTGGACAGATATAAAGAATTAGTGGAAGGTATGATTCCAAATCTGCCCGACATAAAGACATTGGATATTCCAACTTTCTTGCAGATTTTCCATAACTTCCAGGGCAACTCTAACTTTGTAGAAGATTCTGTAAAGGAATACTACGTTATCGCTAGTGATAGTACATCCTCACCTCAACAAAAATCACAATACAATCAATCTGGGACGCCGGACTATTTGTCTACGACTGGGCCTGGTAGTGTTGGAAGTCTTCAAAATTCTAATTCAAAATTGTTTGATAATACTGAAAGATTTCATGTTGGGAGAGAAATCAAAATTATCTTACCACCCAAACCAATCGCAGTTCAGTTTGTTAAGAAAACCTGGGAACATTGCTGTGTTCTATTAAGATTTTACCATCGGCCATCTTTCATTCGACAACTGGATGAATTGTATGAAACTGATCCCCATCATTATACCCCCAAACAAATGCAATTTTTGCCTTTATGTTATGCCATTATTGCAGTTGGTGCATTATTCTCTAAGTCTATTGTCCATGATGATAGCAAGCAGCCCCAAACCAATGAGACTGATGAACCTGCTGAAAAATTTTTACAGGATGAAGGTTATAAATATTTCATTGCAGCAAGAAAATTAATAGACATTACAAACGCCAGGGATTTGAACTCGATTCAAGCTATTTTAATGCTTTTTATCTTCTTACAGTGTTCTGCTCGCCTTTCGACTTGTTATGTCTACATTGGTGTTGCTATGAGAAGTGCATTAAGAGAAGGTTATCATAGACAAGTGGGTCCTCTATCTGGTTTTTCACCCATCGAAATTGAAATGAGAAAAAGATTATTTTACACAATTTACAAATTAGATATTTATGTGAATGCTATGCTGGGGTTACCAAGATCTATTTCTCTAGATGATTTTGATCAAACTTTACCATTGGAATTATCTGATGAAAATATTACTGAGCAAGGTTATTTATCTGAGAATCAAAAAGATGTTCTTTCAAGTACTGGTATTGCCAATCAACATACCAAATTATTAATGATTCTTGATTGCATAGTTAAGGAATTATACCCCATTAAGAAGACTAATAACCTGATATCACATGAAACGGTTACCAGACTAGAATTGAAGTTGAGGACATGGATAGACGAATTACCCCTGGAATTGATACCCAATTCAGAAGCTATTCCTCCAGAGTATGAAAGAGCAAATAAATTATTGCATTTATCCTTCTTACATGTGCAGATAATACTATACAGACCATTCATTCATTATTTGTCTAGGAATTTTGTAGATATAGCCCCTGATGCATTATCATTACAACGTGCAAGGAATTCTATTAATGTAGCAAGATCAGCGGTTAAATTAGCACAAGAAATGTTGAGCAAGAATTTAATATCCGGGTCTTATTGGTATGCCAGTTACACAATATTTTATTCTGTTGCTGGTCTTCTCTTTTACATTCATGAAGCACAACTACCAGATACAGAAAGTGCCCGGGAGTATTATGATATTTTGAAGGATGCAGAAGTTGGTAGAAATGTATTAATTCACATTAAGGATTCAAGTATGGCTGCAAATAGAACCTACAATTTATTGAATAAACTGTTTGAGAAATTAAATTCTAGAACAATAAAGTTGACAACGATGTATAGCCCTCCTTCTCACCCGAAGGCAGTTGCCATAAACCAGGGATCTTACCAGGATTTATCCACTCAAGAACAAAAAGGTCTTAATGGACAAGGAAACGATACTGTGGCCACAAACTTTGTAGCACCCACGTACCAAGATGATCTTTCTATGCCAATAGCATCAACTAACGAACAACCAGCGTTGCAACTACAACATTCACCCGATTCAAATTTAAGTATTACACCAATTATCAACAATCCGAACAATATGTTCTTACAACAGTCCGTTGGTAATGCCGCACCGCAAGCATCTGATCAAAATGAGATTTATTCTAAGACGGAAAAGACACCTAACCAAATTCCACTTACCAATCTATTTGGATTTAATGAAGATTCAAATGATATTCTGTCGAATGTTACAGGCGATGCAGACACAATTGGTCTTGAAGGGAGTGTTAACAGCTTTACTAATAATGAGCCAACAAATATCAATTTAACAGAGAATAATAACGACAAGATAAAATTAGAAGACCTTGATGATTCTGGCATTCTAAATGTATTTGATCAATTAGACGCCCATCTTTTCGGAAAGTACATGCCTTTGAATTATCAGCAAGGAGACCCACAACAGCAGTAATGATAGAAATAATATTAGATATATGGAAAGATATATAATGTAACGTTATGTAGTTCCGTTTTCTGAGACTAATAATTAGCAACAACGACAATAATAATAATCAATGGTAATCTTTTTTCGGGGTATTACCAAGTAATATAGTCTGGCGTTTGTTCGCCTTTTCTTCGTTGTTACCCGCAAATACACGTACAAGGCGATGAGAACTTAATTTTTTCGTTGAACCTTCAATTTTGAAAGATATCAATTTCTTGTTATTCGCCTCAATTTTCTTAAACATTTGACATTAAAGTCAAAACATATACAGGTTTTGTCACTGTGAGAAAAACTAAGTTGCAGACAGGGCAATACCCAAGAAAACATCGACAAAAGATATTTATCATTAAAGGTTTATATATTTTTTTCAAAAAACCCGTTAGTCTCAATTTATATTTATATCATGTTAGAGGCCACAACTATAACAGCCAGTCCTGTAAATCAGGTCACTGTTAGCTCTGACACTAATAAACAAGCAGAGAAACCAACAAAAGTTTTCTCGATACCAAAGCCAAAGTCTAAGGACCAACTCGAACAGCTAATTTACAGATATAGAGCCATCCAGGAACAACCAAAAAGCAACAAATTCGAAATTGATTTGATAGAAAAGACTTTCGCAGATGTTTCAAATGATCAAGATATTTATCTAGAGAGACTAAACGAGATTAGAAAAGATCAGAGTCATGAAGCTATAAAGTATGATACCGAAATCTTACAGAGACAGTTATTGGCATTACAATTCTTGGAAAGAGATATGGATATACCCGATGGTATATTGTATCAGCAAGATGAGGAACTAGCACAATCAAATCTATTTGAAACAACAAATAAACAAGAACAGCTAAATCCAATTAAATTATCCTTTGATTTTGCAGAAAACGCTAAGAATTTGGGCTTGTTGGATAAATTCTCCAATATATTTAATACTGAACTTGGTAAAGAAGACACCGAGGCTATGATTACAAAACAAATTGCCAAGAGAATTAACGAATTAGAAAAATTGCCAGCTAATTTAGGTTCTTACTCATTAGATGATTGTTTAGAATTTGTTACCAGAAATGACTTGCCTTCAAATATCGATCGTTTAAAGATTAGGGCTTTAATTGAGTTGAAAAGTTTAAAATTGTTAACTAAGCAAAAATCTTTAAGACAAAAATTAATTAATAATGTGATAGGACAAGCACATCATTCTATTCCATACCTACGTGATTCTCCATTTACTATTGCCGCCCAAAGATCGGTTCAAATTAGACCTAAAGTTATTGTTCCACAGACTGTCAGACTTGCCGAAGAATTGGAAAGACAACAATTATTAGAGAAGCGCAGAAAGGCAAGAAACTTGCATTTAAAGAAAATTTACAATATTATTGATTTTGTTCAAGAGAAGCAGGCTTCAACTTTCAATCATAGGGACCTTTGTGCCCAGTTTGGCAAGATTTGCCTTTCAGTTCATAGTCAAATTGAAAAGGACGAACAAAGAAGAATCGAAAAAACAGCTAAGCAACGTTTACAAGCATTAAAATCTAATGATGAAGAAGCATATTTAAAATTGTTAGACCAAACAAAGGATACAAGAATTACACAGTTATTGAAACAAACCAATTCTTTCTTGGATTCATTGGCCCAGGCTGTGAGAGTACAACAGAATGAAGCAAAACTTTTAAGAGGTGAAGAAATTCTTCCAATCACAGAAGAAGAAAGAGAAAAGATTGATTATTATGAAGTGGCACATAAGGTTAAAGAAAAAATCGAAAAGCAACCTGCTATGCTTGTCGGTGGTACTCTGAAAGAATACCAACTTCGTGGTTTAGAATGGATGGTATCTTTGTATAATAATCATCTGAATGGTATTCTTGCAGATGAAATGGGTTTAGGTAAGACCATCCAGTCAATATCTTTAATTACATATTTGCTTGAAGCGAAAAAAGATCCAGGCCCATATCTGGTAATTGTTCCTTTATCCACTATAACAAATTGGACATTAGAATTTGAAAAGTGGGCCCCATCGTTGAATACTATAGTTTACAAAGGGACGCCAAATCAAAGGCGTAATTTACAACACCAAATCAGAATCGGGAACTTTGAGGTTCTGCTAACAACCTACGAATATATAATCAAGGATAGGTCACTATTGGCAAAACATGAATGGACACACATGATTATAGATGAGGGTCATAGAATGAAGAATGCTCAATCAAAGCTGTCATATACCATTACACATTACTACAAAACAAGACATAGATTAATCTTAACAGGTACACCATTGCAAAATAATTTACCTGAATTATGGGCATTATTAAATTTTGTTCTTCCAAAGATTTTCAATTCAGCAAAGACTTTCGAAGATTGGTTCAATACACCATTTGCCAATACTGGTACTCAGGAGAAACTTGAATTGACAGAAGAAGAGACATTGTTAGTTATTAGAAGATTACATAAAGTGTTAAGACCATTCTTGCTTCGTCGTTTAAAGAAAGAAGTTGAAAAAGATTTACCTGATAAAGTTGAAAAGGTCGTTAAATGTAAACTCTCTGGACTACAGCAGCAATTGTATGAACAAATGCTGAAACATAATGCATTATTCCTTGGTGCTGGTACGGAAGGTACTACAAAGAGTGGTATTAAGGGGTTAAATAATAAAATCATGCAATTGAGGAAAATATGTAACCATCCTTTCGTCTTTGATGAAGTGGAAGGAGTAATCAATCCATCTAGAGGAAACAGTAACCTTTTGTACAGAGTGTCTGGGAAATTTGAATTATTGAATCGTATATTGCCCAAGTTTAAGGCTTCTGGTCATAGAGTTTTAATGTTTTTCCAAATGACTCAAGTTATGGATATTATGGAAGACTTTTTACGAATGAAAGATTTGAAATACATGAGATTAGATGGTAGTACAAAGGCTGATGATAGAACGGATATGTTGAAAGACTTTAATGCACCTGATTCTGATTATTTTTGTTTCCTTTTGTCAACAAGAGCTGGTGGATTAGGTTTAAATCTTCAAACTGCTGATACCGTTATTATTTTTGATACAGATTGGAATCCCCATCAAGATTTACAGGCTCAAGATAGAGCACATAGAATTGGTCAAAAGAATGAGGTTAGAATTTTAAGATTAATTACCACAGACTCTGTTGAAGAAGTGATCCTTGAAAGAGCAATGCAAAAATTGGATATTGATGGCAAAGTTATTCAAGCTGGTAAATTTGACAATAAATCAACTGCTGAAGAACAAGAAGCATTTTTAAGGAGGCTGATTGAAAATGAAACCACGAAGGATCAAGAGGATGACGCGGAATTAGATGATGATGAATTAAATGAAATACTGGCTCGTAATGAAGAGGAAAAGGTACTCTTTGATAAGATCGATAAGGAAAGAACAAAAGAAGAGAAGTATGCAGCTAAAGCTGAAGGATTATCGACACAACTTCCACGACTAATTCAAATAAGTGAACTCCCCAAAATATTTACTGAAGATATATCAGAACATTTGAAGGAAGAACCAGTCGCAGAGGGTAGAATAAGAAAGATGAAAAGAGTTTATTATGACGATGGTTTAACAGAAGAGCAGTTCCTAGAAGCTGTAGAAAACGAAGACGAGACTTTAGAATCCGCCATCCAAAAGAGACGTGAAGCTCGTGAAAGAAGGCAACGGAATAAACCAGAAAAGGAACCTGGAATAAAGACTCTGGAAAACACTCCTGAATCTGATGCTATTCTGGAAAATAATAAAGCTGAAGAGACAGTTTCTGGTGGCTTTAGCGAAAGCAAAATTGAACCAGATAACAAAGCTTCGAAACGTAAAATTAGAAAAAGAAAAGTTAAGGAATTATTTGAATCTAACAATTCATTAAAGAAACAATCTGATAATATTGAATCAGACACAACAGACAAGAAGAAACCAAGATTAAGATTAAAGCTTAAATTAAAGAACGAGAAAAACAATACTGCTCCCAAATCCGAAGCACAAAAGAATGAAGCAGAACCTGATCATAAACTAGAGTCTGAACAGGAAACAGTGGTCAAAAAGAGTAACAAACCAAAGGGAAGAAGGGAAAGGAAATCTATGGCTTCAGATTGTACTCCTGTGATCGAGAAATTGTTAGAAGGCATGCGTGAACAGCTTGATACTGCTGACGAGCACGCATTAACAGCTGTTTTTGAGCAGCTCCCATCTAAGAAACTTTATCCAGACTATTATGTTGTGATTCAAAACCCCATAGCACTAGATTCCATTTTAAAAAAATGTAAGAAGGGGGTGTATAAAGCGATATCCGAAGTACATGAGGACTTGCAAACGATGTTTGATAACGCCAGATTCTACAATGAAGAAAGTTCTTGGGTGTACAATGATGCGGATAAGTTAAATGCATATGTTAATCAATGGTTTGAAAATCATCAAGAAATTTGAATGCCATTATATATAATATACATCGTGATTACTATCTCATAAGTCTCTCACGTTTTATACGTTGTTAATAGTTATAAATATTGTAATACTAATAAAAATTAGAGTTATTGTTTACGGCTTGTATGAATAGACAACTTGAAAACCCTTATGTCAATTCGCATTAATATTAAAGAGTTCAGATATACTTTTTACCAGCAAATTTGTATGATGTTCTTTTTGTGCAACAAAATTTGGTTGAACACTGCATGGTGGAAAGATGTTATGAGAAGGCAAATATATCGACAGACGGTTGAAATTTAGCTCCCCAAGACTAACTTCCAATACTCGAGCAAAAATATATAATACCCTAAAGGCGATTTTGGGATACAAAGGTTAGTAAATCTAGAAACTCATCATTTTAACTTAATTTCTAGAGCACAAGGAAAATAGTGGTTGAAATTGTCGCACGATGCCTTATATTCTCTTGCAAAATGTCTATAAACTGACTGTTGTTATTAAAATATCAAACATGGCTTTTAAAGGATTTTCATGCATGGAATAGAATCCTGGATTTAAGGATAGACGCTGCAGCAATTTGTAAGCTGCAAACGTAATTGTTCGAAAAGCAATAAAAAAGGTTGCCTGTCTTAAACATAAAAACGACATCACGCAGGAAGTTCAGTAAAAACATATCGGATTAAAATATATATTGCCTTTTCTACCAAAAGAAGCCCAAACTCTGAATTGTACTGGTGTTCACTAAGGCGAGCGATAACTTCCGCTGCCTCGGACTTTTCTGAGACTAGGCAACGACAAAAACAATTTACATCTTCTAATAGAGATCCCTATGCGATGCATCGTATAGATTGAAATAAAAAATCCCTGATTTGAAATTCAAGCGAATCTTGTGTTAGTGCAGAACTCTACGCATCATGGGTTCTGTCAATTAGCACGAGCTTCTCTTAAGTACTATTTTCAGATACATCAAAAAAGATAATGATCACAGACTGGGATACACATTACACGGAAAAGATTAAAATTTAATTTTTAATTCCTATCTCATATCTTACCTAATCTTACGCCATAACCACACCGTATTGTAGAAAAGCTTGTTGTTGTTTTTCCTGTCCAATGTCTTGCACCATTTTCTCAAGAGAGCCTTCTTTGATCTGTATGTGCGTGCCTTCGAAACTATTGATTTCCAGGAACGGAAGATATCAAGAAACAAACACCAACTTGATTCAACTAGACAAAAAAAGGAAATATCATTCAACACTAGCTCGAGATTTATTACCAAAATAGTACAAGTTTTCAAAACATTTAAAAGAAAGTTTTTCAAGATATAGATTCAATTATATTTTTATGGAATCTTTTTCTTTATCCTCTAATTTATATAGTTAAACTATTAAGAAGGGATTGAAATATTTTTTTATCAATTTTTTACGTAAAACGAGTCTTAAAGACAATTAACTGAAACAGATGCGGTTTTTCGATCTTTTAAGAACCCTGTTTCTTTCTATATCCTTCTTTAATTTCGCTGTCTATGCAGATTCATCATTATGTGTCAAAACCACAAATGCTACCGGTAAAAACGGTTGGACAGTTACCTTTTATTCTTTTAATAACGCTCTTTTTGGTTTATTGACTAATTTTCAATCATACCTTTCTGACCCATCTCAGTTCGCTGGTGGTGGTATAGTCGGATCTGCGAATAATGTAACTACTATCGACTTTTATTCCAATCCGGGTGTTTTTTCGCTTTATTACGCTACGCTATACGGTGTCAGTGTTTATATACCATCATTTACTGCAGCATACAGAGGGTTTTTCATCCCACCAACTACTGGTACATATTCCTTTACTCTAACCAACACTGATGATTTTTCATCTCTCTTATTCAGCAATACAACCACCTTCCAATGTTGTTCTGACGGCACATACGTAGCAAACTATTCATATAATCAGGTCCTTTATCAAGAATTCAGTTTTCTAGGTACTGGGAGTACCAGTGCTTCGTTCACTTTAAATAAAGGTGTGGCATATCCTATTATGGTAACATATGTTAATCGTGCTGCAGCTGGTGGTCTCGCATTTTCTTTTACAGATCCATCTGGAGTCATCCGCAATAACTGGACTGGTTATATCGCTAATGAAAAGGATGTCGCTACTCAGTGCCCTTCTTTCGCAACTATTTATACAACTAAAACCACCCAGTGGGAAAAAACTACTACGTCAACAACCACAACATCCTACATAGCGTCAGGTACAGGTGAAACAATAACCGTTGATGAAGTCATTATCATCGAGACTCCTCCATTTAGTCTACCACGACCATATACCACTACTATTACTACTGGAAATGCAACAATATCAGAAATTATATCTTATGGATCAACCAATGTAAGTGGGAATGCTGTTACTCTTACTTCAACTTCTACTCTTCCGCCACCATTCACCACTCCCTCACCGTACCTTACTACTGAGATCGCTGGAAGCTCGACATGGTCAGGTATGGTGATATTTTATTCTACTCAGTCTAGTGGTCAACAGGCTACTGCTTCAAAGACATTGACTATTCCAGAAATAACCTTTGAATCTACTCAACAACCTACAAGTACATCTGCAATTGTTGAACCAAGTGGTGCATGTGCACCTCCAAATAATACTGTAGTCGGTGGTGGGTTCACAGTTAATTTATATGGTTTCGATACTCTAGCGTATGCTTTTACAAGCGATTTTACTGGCTTTTTGGCTGGTACCTATAAGGAAGCTTCGTTATATGGTACTGCAACTGGTATCACAAAAGCTAGGATATCTATTGTTCCCTTATTGGCTCTCGATAATTGGGGATTACTTTATAACTATCTTGTCGATTTAACGTCATTTGTGGCTGAATACACTGGTTATTTTGTACCAAAAACAAGTGGAAAATACACCTTTTACTTAGAGGGTAGTGATGACAACGCCGCTCTTTTCTTTGACTCAAATGTTCAATTTCAGTGCTGCAATGATGGTCAATTTATCGGAACATCCGTATCAAAAGAAGTTATTTACCAATATTATTACATTTTCGGTGCTCTTAACAACGCAGTATTCACGCTACAAAAAGGCGTTCCTTATCCAATTAAGATAACTTATTTGAATAGAGCTGGTAATGGTAACTTGAATGCCTATTTTTCTGACCCAGATGGAACAACTCATTCAGACTGGTCAGACTATCTTGCAGATACTTACCACGTCCGTAAATCATGTCCCAAAACGGTAACTACAACTAGATACACTGCGGCCAGTGTGACAGCTACGACTACATACACAACATATACTACGACTGTTACTGATTGGCAGGGTTTTGCAACGACAGACATTGTTATTGTCATTGAGACACCAATGCCTCCAAGGACCAGTTCTACAGAAACGTCAAGTTCTTTACCATCAAGTTCATCAACTATTACAATGTCATCTAACAAGATATCATCAAGTAATCCATTCCCAACTTCATCTACCAGACAATCAACTTCTACTTCCCAAAGTTTTACCAACCACTCTTCTAGTTCTTCAGTTCAAACATCCACTACAACTTCGGCAACTTCCATAGAATTATCTACTTCTTTTCCTGTCTCCATTTTTGAATCTATTTCAAGGGAATCATCTACTATCTTGTCTAGTCAGTTTACTACTTTTGAATTCCCAACGGGTAGGTCAAAAAGTACTACGTCTCCAACCACTCCTAATATTCATGACGGGAGTACCAATTCAAGTCCAAGATCCAGTAAATTATTGACCGCTTCATCTGCTGCCTATTCCGATTCTATTCCGCCATCTGAAACCTTAATTGCATCAGTTAACCCAACTACTGTTGCTACCACCTATCCATTCTCTGGTGTATCTTCTGTTTCTGGTGTCCCACCACCATACACTACCACAGTTGTGTCTGGTTCATCCACTGAAACCAAGATTGTGTCATTCCACACCACCACTGATTCCTCTGGTAACCCAACTACTGTTGCTACTACCTACCCATTCTCTGGTGTATCTTCTGTTTCTGGTGTCCCACCACCATACA
>JAJLTG010000004.1:0-197195 GCA_030568095.1 Naumovozyma baii
AAACTTAGGATTATCTTGCCTACCTATCACTGGCATGTAAAATATTATTATATAAAGGATAGTTTTTGGACTCAAAACTATTTTATTCCTATTTCTATTCCTATTTAAATATCATATATTAATTATTAAATAGGGTATCCAAATAAAATATAAAATCATGTCTTCTAATAACTTTAATCTCAGCTCATTACGTCAACATATGGCAATGTTATGTATGATACACAAATTGCTAAAATATTAAAAATATCGTTCTAATGTTGTCTGTACATATTTTGTGAATGCTAATGTATTAAGAATGGTGTAGCATTAACGCTCAAATAAACCATCATCTTCGAACTCATCATCATCATAGTAGTCATCTCCTTCACTATCATCATCGTCATCGTCATCATCTGTTTCATCAGAACTATATGCCGCCTCACTACTGCTACCGAATTCATCCTCATCTAACACCACTCTTGATAGTGTTTCACCTTTAAATACACCTTTCATATCGACTATATAATTACCCTCCACATAGCAATTGGTTAGCTTAGACTTCTTACCAATCTTTGAATGAGGACCGATAATACAATTTTCTAAAATAACTTCGTCTCCAATGTGAACATTGTTAAGTAAAATGGTACCAGCAATACGAGACTTACCACTGATAATACAATCAGGACCTACAGAGGATAATTTAACACTGCTCCTTTCCATGATTTTACACGATGGATCCACTACAGCATCTGCACCTATAGATGATGAAGATTGTGTTGGGATAGCGTGTGATTTTATCTTCAAGATAAACCTTGTAGCTTCCATCAAGTTCATCAAATTGTTAGACCTAATGAAAAAGGAACAATTTGGTAAAATAAAAAATGAAATAGTTTCCCTTGGTTTGGAATGTTGCCATGATCTTCTGCCTAAATCTCTAAATAGTTTGGACAAAGGTTTATTACAGTTTATCGGGTCAGCTATTAATTTTGTTGGCTTCTTGAAATAAGACGGTTTTATAGATATGTTATCGTTACTACCTTCTACATCTTCATGTTGTTCGTTATTGATGTAACCATTACTGCTACTCCTCGTGTCATTAATAGAGGTAATACCACTTGCAGCAGCAGCGGAAGCAGTCAGTAATTTAGCTAATTCATATGAACAGAAGTAGATGGAAGAGTTGACTAATTTGGTAGACACCGTAGAATTTGGATATTTCCAAAGCAAATGCGTTCTTATTTGCAAGTATTTACTTCTTGTTACATCGTCCTTGGAATAAATATCTAATAGAACAGGTTGTTTATCAGAATGATCATTTTCGCTATAAATGGTAAAGAAATTTCTTTGCTTCTTCAATTGTTTCTTATCGCTGATAGTTGCCTCTAAAGAATTTTTATAATAAATAGTCATTGCTAAATTCTCATCGTCTCTATTTTGGAATTGATCAATTAAAATTTGTGGTGGAATATCAGTAATAAAATCACATGGTAATAAGATGAAATCAGATTTAATCTTATCAAGTAACTCCTTTTGTAATGATTCACCAGCAGAAGGAGTCTTCGATGGGATAAACTTTATTGGTTTCAAAGATTGTAAATGATGTGTATGATTAGATGCAGATAAAGCCTTCAAAATCAAATCAAATTGTTGAGCCCTTAAGGACAAATATGGTTTTAAACCTTCCTTAATGGCATCAATTTCATCCAGATGTGCTACCACGTTAATTTCTCTAAAATCTGCCTGATCACACCAATCGAGAACATATTCAATCATTGGTCTATTGGCAATGGGCAACAAAGCTTTTGGCAAGAATGGAGAATGCGGATCTGATGCGGGAGCATTCACACCCACGTTGAGATTATTGGCATTATTATTGAAATGAGTCTGTTGAGTGAATGGAGACAAATTGTGGCCCCTCCCACAAAAAATAAACGCTTGAATTTGCATGAAGTGGTTGCCAACGACAGTAACTGGATAAATTAACCAGAAGTTCCCTACCAAGTTCAGCTAGTTGATTGATCGATACTCTCTGTCCTAATAGTAGATGAGTCTAACAAACTTAGAAATTTTTCGTTTCCGTAATGGTCGGGAGGGTAATTTAGTGCGGTTTACATTATCTAAGTTTTTTTGCCACCGAAATGGAACAAAGCAGTCTATCACTAATTACAGATTAGTACCGTTGGAAAAAATTAGTACTTTCAGATAGAAGAAAAGGGTAGCAAGCAAGTAAAATAATGAGTGAAGAACAAGATCCACTATTGGCCGCTTTGGGTGGTGAAAATAACAACAATGACAACGAAAGTACTACCAATGAGCAAGCATCAGCACCACCAGCGCAACAGATGGAAGGACCTCCTAGCATAGTAGATCCAGAAGTGGAGGCTCGTAATAAAGTTTTGGGGCAATTTAAGAAGAAGCTATTAGAACATAGACGTTATGATGATCAATTGAAGCAACGTCGTCAAAACATACGAAACTTGGAGAAATTATATGACAAGACTGAAAATGATATTAAAGCCTTGCAAAGTATTGGACAATTAATTGGTGAAGTGATGAAAGAATTATCGGAAGAGAAATATATTGTAAAGGCTTCATCAGGTCCTCGTTATATCGTTGGTGTGAGAAATTCTGTCAATCATTCTAAATTGAAGAAAGGTGTTAGAGTCACCTTAGATATCACAACTTTGACCATTATGAGAATCTTACCACGTGAAACTGACCCATTAGTTTACAATATGACAAGCTTTGAACAAGGTGAAATCTCCTTCGATGGTATTGGTGGGTTAACAGAACAAATTAGAGAATTAAGGGAAGTCATTGAATTACCATTAAAAAATCCCGAAATTTTCCAAAGAGTCGGTATTAAACCACCAAAGGGTGTCTTACTATATGGTCCACCAGGTACGGGGAAGACCTTACTGGCTAAAGCTGTGGCTGCCACCATTGGGGCCAATTTTATCTTTTCTCCTGCATCAGGTATTGTCGATAAATACATTGGTGAATCTGCCCGTATCATCAGAGAAATGTTTGCATATGCTAAGGAACATGAACCTTGTATTATCTTTATGGATGAAATTGATGCCATTGGTGGTCGTAGATTTAGTGAAGGTACGTCAGCAGATCGTGAAATTCAAAGAACATTAATGGAATTATTAAGTCAAATGGATGGTTTCGATAACTTGGGCCAAACTAAGATTATTATGGCTACTAATAGGCCAGATACATTGGATCCTGCATTATTAAGACCGGGTAGATTGGATAGAAAAGTGGAAATTCCCTTACCAAATGAAGCTGGCAGATTAGAAATTTTTAAAATTCATACTTCTAAGGTGAAGAAACAAGGTGATTTCGATTTTGAAGCTGCTGTAAAGATGAGTGATGGATTCAATGGGGCCGATATTCGTAACTGTGCCACTGAAGCTGGGTTCTTTGCCATTAGAGATGATCGTGATCATATTATACCCGAAGATTTAATGAAAGCCGTAAGGAAAGTGGCAGAAGTCAAGAAATTGGAAGGTTCCCTAGAGTATCAAAAACTATGAATAAACCAACCTTCCCTTCTATGATTATATGTATATATATATATACGCATATATAAACAATCCAAAGGAAATTATGAATAATTTTTATCTATTGTTATACCTATAGTTTTTTGAAATGAAATTGGAATTCATCGTTTAAATGATCTTTCAATTTGGCAAACTTATTAAAAAAATTTTTACCACAATAACTACAAATTAAATCGTGCCTCTTAATTACATCATTAATCATGTAATCCCTATCAGGGACTGCATTCAAGGGTAATTCATTCCAACTCTTGAAAAAAGTCGTAGTAAAGGAAATGTAATGATTCTTATACTTCAATCTATTAGAATGAAAATCCTTCGTTATCACATGTATGTGCAAATTAGACATTGATGGGACACTGTGCACGCCAATTTCAATGAAATTCTTGATAAATATATCCTTATCAGAAAAGTCTTCAATGGTATCGAAAATATTGGGGATAGGTTCAATCAATTGGTAATATTTCGTAAATAATTCAAAGATATGGTCCTGTGCCATTTTTACATATTTATATAATTGTTCCTTTATATCATTTGTGAGACCTATAGTGGGATGTAGTTTGGTAAGTTTAGGATCTCGTGGTAAGATTAATAAATGGAACGTAGATTTGGGAAATCCATCGTTAATGATGCTAACTTTATCATCGTAATATATCAGCTCTTCAACCGCTATCTTCTCAGGATTCACTATGTACTGCCTCAATGCACCTCTCCAGGACATACTATAAGTAGGAAACCACACTTTCTTTAGCTATGCTTGCTTAACATATCTATAAAAGAGAAATTACTGAAAGTTTTAGATAATCTTGCGTGTGCTTACGTAAATATGTCGAAGTAGAATTGTGACAGTTGACTACAGGGTGAAGCTATATATACTTCGGATATGTCGAAAGTTGCCAAAAGACTGGGTGTATTCTGTCTTGTCTTATTGAGAAAATTAGTATTGGTTTAGCTTCGGATGTCTTGATAAACTAGTTGAGTACATTTTTAAAATATGAAGTACTATCTCTTTAACACCGCTCTTTTTTGGTAAAGATAGGTAATTGATAATCATTATTTACAGCAGATCAACAATTATATGAGTAGAGCTTATATACACTTTTACATTCAAAGATATGGATTATTATCAACTCCGAAGTAATTTATCATACTACTCTTAACCGGCAATGCACTTACCAGAACCGCATATTCCAAGAAAGAGAGTACGCTGCAAAACAATCACAGAATACTAATGTAATCATTTCATGTCTTCTGGTGATTATTAAACTGTTCATTGTATTAAAATTCCCATCTTTATCCAACTTAAGAAAAAAATATTTTACGGCGGCGCAGAAGAAAGGACAACAAGCCTCAGTACAAAATATCTCGAGCCTCATTTTAGTCAATAGCAGTGTTTTTTTCACTAGATCGTACCATAACCACCACCACATACATAGACGGTATCAATCGCAGGATAATCTGCCACAGCATCATAATAATACAGCATCCAAATGTCATCTGATAGGTATAGTCCTGTGCCACGTAGCGATGATTCTGATGAAGTATCTTTGCCGCCGCCCATAAATGCCATGACTATAGAAGAACCATTTCAAAATGCGGAGGAAAATATAATACTATCGAAAATACGAGGTGTTAATTCGTGTATAAATGATACAATAATAGGACCTATGATAGTACATGTCATTGATCCAATAAATGAGATTCAGCAAATAGTCCGAAGGAAAGTTGAGGTTTCTCTAAACAAGATGGGTAATCCACTACTCTTAAAACGATTTTTTTACATTTTGTTTATTTCCATTTTCCTATTTATTGTGCGATACCAAAAGGGCACAGTAAGTGATATTGCCAGATATGGTAGTTCTAAAAGAATAATGTTTTCAGATCATGATATGATAATAGATTACATGAGGCGAAATATAGACTTTAATAACTTTGAGACAAGGTGGGAGTATCTATCCAGTATGCCACATTTGTCTGGTACGAAAGGTGACATAGCCATCACAAAATATATTAAGGACTCTTTTGAAACGATGAATCTGAAAAATGTTAGAAAACTTGAATATAAAGGATATATGAATTTTCCAGAGGATAAAACGAATAATTTACTTGTGTATAAGAATGACGAACCAGTGTTGGATATACAATTAGGTAGGGACAATTTTAATCCCATGTCATGTAATGGCGAAATTGAGAAAGCAACTTTAATATTTGCTAATAGAGGCTCTAGGGAAGATTTTGAAAGATTGTTGGATCACAATGTTATGCACCCCCTTAACCATCAAAATTATGTATTGCTCATGTTCTATAACGATCTACTATATGAACAGATATTCTATTCCAAAATTACAGGTATTAAGGGGATAATATTCATATCAGATCAATATGAAACTGATGTCATTCAAATGAAATCTGTAGCGTTACCACAGTTTTCCAAAAATACTTTGTTAAGTTTGGATTGGCATGGCTATGCTACTATGCAATCTCGAATAAACAAGACTGCATCAATACCGCACATTCCAACAATACCATTGTCATATAATCAAGGTCACAAGTTACTCTCAATGCTTTCCAATGACGGTGTAAATTTTGGAAATCATTTGTTTAGTGGATTGGGTAAGGATATTACTGTTTCTTTCAAAGTTAATTCAACCATTAGAGAAAATCAACCAAGTCATAATGTTATTGGCAAGATTGAAGGTCGGGAACAAACTTCTAAGTCTATCATTATAACTGCTTCCAAGAACTCCATTAATTTTGGAGCACTATACCCAAACTTCGGAACAACAATGTTGTTAACTTTAGCGGAACTATTTCAAATGGCAAAATACAACTTTCAGTGGCAGCCATTAAGGAATATTTATTTTATGGCAATTGGAGGGTCTGAGTATGACTCCATAGGTTCTAATGGGTTCTTGGAAGAAAATCTATTACCAATAAAAAATGAAATATATTCCATAATAGATATTAGTGAATTGGGATTTATTTCACAAAATGATACATTTAATGTAGAGGCACATCCTCTATTGCATGAATTTTTAGAGAAAGTAATTTCCAAATCTTATAATGGATCAGTCTCCCACGTCAGACATTATGGAGATTGGATCCCTTTTATGACCAATGGAATTCCTGTGTCTATTCTTTCTATTGATAACGTGAGAAATAAAAGAATTCCCATCGATACGGAGGCAGACTCTTTCAAAGAGATTTCTAAGATTTTGGAAGTAGACCGGAAGGAAAACCAACTGGAAGTTCTCTTACAAACTGTGTTTGAAATAATTCTGAAATTAACGGATGAACCAAATATTCCTTTTAACATCACACAATATGTGAGAATCATGGATGGGCTGTTACGAGATATAGAACACGACTATGCAGAAGAACTTAATTTTGATCGCATTATAAAGTCATTGTTGAAATGGAAGAGCATAAGCAAAAAATGGCAAAAGTTCGTTCAAAATTGGGAAGCAACCTTTCATGGTAATCAATCATTTGACTTTAAAGAATCATCTCACGCAACAAAAGAAAGATGGGACTGGAACAATAAGCTGACAAATATTGGGAGGAGAACTGTCTCTGAGTACGGACTTTTAGATAGAGAATATTACAAGAATGGCATTTGGGGGCCAACGCTTTGGAAACAAGAACGTGATGCAGATTCATGGAGTTTCCCCGGAGTAAGAGATGCAATCATGGATCAAGCTTGGAGTAAAGCACAATGGGAGTTGGATGAAGTAGCTGCCACACTTGAGTATGCCTCAGGCATAGTCATGTAATTGAAGCAGATGATGAACTATCACCAACAGCATATTTTCATTAATATGCCATTAGATTTATCTAATATTTTATAGATTTCTGCATAATTTAATGTTTTAATGCATCATAGTGCGGTTTTTTGCTTGTTGAGGTTCAACCCTATATATGATTTTATCAAAAATACACAAAATAAAAATGGTTTACCTCTTGTAACTAAACAGTAGAGATTATTCCAAATGCTTTTTTAACAGAATGGCATTCGCGGAATCAGTTGGGCTCATATCTTTGAAATAATCTTTGACCACATCTTTTTCCACTTTGAACCCATATTTCTTGTACCAATCAATTATTCCTTCATCACCCTCCGGTACATACACGCACAAATTATGCTGATGCTGTTCTATACATTGCTCCTCGGCATATTTTAGTAATTTTGTCCCTATACTTTTGTTTCTATATTGTTCCAAAACTACTAATAATTCAATATGCAAGCCTTTTGGACAGGAATCACCTTTCTTTTTTGGAACCAGTTTAGTTTTAATACCCCCGACAATTATTTCACTGTAGTATGCAAATTGAGCAAAGTACGTTTCCTTTTTAGCATCATTACTCTTAGGAAACAATTCATCGAAAAATGAATCTGGATATACTAGATTTTTAACTTCTGTATTAGCCAATTTGACTAACATTCCCAAGTTGTTTTCATACACATTATCTATATTAATAATATCACGTCCCATTTTGTCACTAGACTAAACTTAATATTTTCTCACTTAGATTACTTTTATCTTTCATACATTATGACAAACGTTAATGTACTTTTCAATAACGAAGTCATTTTGTAGATGCATCCTAACACCACGTATGATTGTTTTTTATCTTAATATTATACATTTTCAAGTACTTTTGAAAGAGTTTGCCACAGCTATTCAAAGTTATTTCCTCATTAATACACACACTTTAATCACGTCAAATTATGGTTTATTTATTTACTTTACAGGGAAAAATCACAAAAAAAACATTTGCGAGCGGAGTCTCACTTATAATGTGTCCCATGTAACTGCAGCAATCGTATTTTATTGTAGCACTATCTGTCTATCCTTTAATATACAGGATGTAGCATGCCTGTTATATTTTCACTGAATTAACAAAAATATCATCTAAAAATAGATATTTTTAGATATTTTTAGATTTTCATAAATTTACCACAATAAATCTTCCAGAAAAGAGTTTTGTAACTTTTGTAGGAGGGTTGAAAGAAATGATAGTGATTAGACGGGAACGCATATTTGAGAAATCAAAATGGAAAACATTCTTGAGGTCCATCTCAGCTATTTCTAGGCGAATGGATTATTGTATTATCATGTTATAGTATATGTCATTATATTCACGTACATTATACACTCTATCTTAATGGTTTAAAAAATCACAAAGAGATACTCTTTTGCAATACCAATGAAAGAATACAAAATCAATGTCAATCCCATAGGGAATGTGTAAATAAAGTTTGTCAATTAGCATGACAATAATTGCAGTAGTTTGGGCTTTCCCTAATGCGAGAACGTTGATGTGGGGTCAACTTTTCATTTCACAAAACAATTATTAAGAAAACTGAAAGTGAAGCTTCGAAATTCCCACAACATATATGATAAGATTTAATCTTATATACCTACCAATGACTTACATATACAAATCAATACCTCAAAGCATCAGTAGCACGACAGTGTCATAACTGCATCAAGTCTCTCATCAGACCGGTAAACTTACCTTCTTTTGCCGCCAACTGTTATTGACGCTGTCTGATTTCATGTAATCAGTTAAAGCTTTCGGAGACTATTCTGCAACGAAAACCGTACCTTTACTCATGCCAGAAAATAATCCGTGATTATCACTTGAAATATTGTCTTGAGAACTTAGTTGTTTTGGCAGGTTTCCTTTCCTGACTGAAATGTTTTTTCAGTTTGATTCTGTCATCTTATATAAGAGATTTCTGTACGAAATATACTCCCTCACAAGGTCAAACATGTTGACAGTACATATTATTGATAAACGTGGCACAGTTTCCGTGTAACATTGGCAAACAACAGAGTATACTTTTTTTCTTAGCAGACTCAACGTGGCCTATTTTATTCCCAATCACGTTTCTATTTTCAAAACAATTTATCTCAAAGATTGCTAGAGACCAGAAGGTGTGGATACATAAAATGCACTTGAGATATCTCTACCATGACATGAATAAATGTGTATTTGCCATGGCAAAGTGATAGTTCCGCATATTAAAAAAATCAAAGCCTGTGAGAAAAAGGTTTGATACCTTAATGAACGATATGTTGTATTTTGAACAGCAACAACTACCTAAAAATTCTATAAAAGGCCATGCCACCCTTTGATATCAGCAATGGTGTGCAAACTATCGTATCGAGATCATGCCTACTGAAGCAGATAAGTGGTCTCTTGACAAGACCAGTTGGTGCGAAATTGAAGTTATGTATAAAGAATAATATGATTGGTGTAAAAAATGAGACATTTAAAACGAGAAGAAGCTAATGTAGTTAATTGCGTCGAAAGGTCATACAAGTGGCAGAATGCTTATATAACTGTTATTTCTAATATCTGAGGACTACCAAAAAATTGTTTTGCAGCTGTTGAGACAGGTTCTCTCGACACAGTCGCAGAGAGTATTTCCATTTTGGATTTTGAGTTCATTGATGAAGAAACAGAATATTTAGAGATTCTTTGCAGGCCAAGAAACTTCTTCAGTTAATTGTTCTTTTGGGGTAGTGGAAAAGTACTAATAATAGCGCCTTGCTCATCAAAGTATACTTTCCGGAGTATTACTTCCTTGAGTAGTTAGTATTTGCTAAAGGTAGTAATAGATTTTAAAGGAGCAAAAATATTAGAATAATTTTTATTTTGGAACCCCTATAGACCAACAGCATTTGTACTTTACATAACTGATATTTCTTTAAGTGGCCTGAAGAATGCTCGAGTCTTACTATTTATGAAAGTTTGTCAGAGGACTTCTATCTCTAACTGAATTCAGCGGCCGTCTGTGAAGAGTTCCAATCTATAATAAGGAAGAAGGTCTACATATTACATATGGGAATATTTAATTTAAATATGCTACTTCAATGCATACTGTATTGCAAGCAGTTCTATTAATTTGAATTAGCTTTCCTTTCTTGAATTAAAATACAAGGCTATGTAGATATATTGGTCTGTTTATTGTTCCATATCAATATCGTTATTAAGTGGCGATATGACAGTAGAATCAGCAGATGTTGTCTTAATAGTACCACCAATGACTTGTTCACCTTTATTATTTATTCTAATCATTTTTAGAGTACTCATAGCTCCAAAACTACCATTCCAACTTCTTAAGAATTCAACATTTTTTAAGTCAGTTAAATCAGGACAAAGAAACCCCTTTTCAAATTCCTGTGATTCCAAATCTCTCTTCCCTTGGAGAATCAACTGTTTGTTAGTTGGTGGTCTATTAGCCCTTCTCTTAGCTTTTAGGTCATTCAACTCTGTATCATCACGTGATATAAATTGTTCAATAAATATAATAGTTTGGTTATTATCGAAAGTATTCAAACCTTTGAATTCATCAATATTAATCACATCTTGGATAAACTTGATACGGGCCAATTCATTTGACCTACGTTCATTATGTGCTTTCTTCTTAGCTGCAACTTTATTTTCTCTTAGTGTGGCACGTGCCAATTGTTGGTATTTACGGCCCTTTGGGTGAACCATAATATTTTTACCATTAGAATTAAGATTTTTCTTGATCTTTGACAAAGACTTAGAGACGGGCATAGTATACAAGATGCTTTTGAATTCTTCTGATGCCTACAGCATTAATGTGGATTACAGTTTTGTAGCTACAATTAATCAACCTAATCATCTCAAATTTTTGCGATGAGCTAAATCGAAAAATTTCAGCTATTACCCGGTGAAAGACATTGTGTAAAAAAAAATGAATATTAAATATTAATGGGAATTTTATAATCGAGCAGACGTGTTGTGTCATACGTGTTTTGGGAGCATCTTTTACAAGTTGGAAAAGCATCAATTGTTCTTCAATTGAGACACAAAGTGATTAAGAGTTTAGTGAAAAATGTCACTGTACAAACTGTTAGCACCAAAAGATTTTATTTCTTTATTGCAAAAACATAAGGGATCAACCACCAAACGAGTGATCCCTGTAGACTCTACGTGGTATCTTCCAAACCTAAATAGAGATGGCCACCAAGAATTCCTCAAGGATGAAAGAATTCCAGGCGCGGTCTACTTTGACATTGATGGTGTAAAAGACATCAATTCTCCATATCCACATATGGCACCAGATTTGCCCACTTTCAATGCTGCCATGAGTCAACTGGGTTTGAGAAGAGATGATATATTGGTTGTTTATGATAGGATTGGTAACTTTAGTGCACCAAGATGTGCCTGGACGTTGGCATTGTTTGGTCATCCTTCGGTTTTCCTTTTGAATAATTTTAAAGTTTATAAGGGTGAAGGTTTGCCAATTGAAAAAACCGAGAGATCTTCGGATTCGGAATATACAGCAACAGAATATATTTCTAATGTTGATTTACGTGATAAGGAAATTGTGTCCTATGAAGAGATGTTGCAACTGGTAAAAAGTGGTGACTTGAAGAAGAAGTTTAATGTTTTTGATGCTAGGCCTTTAGCAAGATTTGAAGGTACTGCTCCGGAACCAAGACCAGGTCTACCATCAGGCCATATCCCAGGTGCTCAATCCTTGCCATTTTCAACAATCTTAAACAAAGATTCACTAACTTATCCTCAAACTCCGCAGGAAATGAAGGTGAAACTTTTGAGTGCATTTAAGATTTTAAATGACAGCTATGATGATAAGAAACCTTCTATTTGCATGTGTGGGACTGGTGTAACAGGAGCTATAATTAAAGGCGCTTTAGAATTAGCCGAAATTCCAAACGTGAGATTATATGATGGATCATGGACTGAATGGGCAATTAGAGCTAAGGATGATGCATCGCTAATTGCCAATAGTAGGAATTAAGTAATCACAGCCTAGGGTTAACGCGATAAGCAAAATCTAACCAATGTTGAAAGACACGACATGAGACATGGATTTAATATGAATTGGTTCCCTTCAGCTATTTCATTCTCTTTATGGAAATATTTATCTATATGACCTGAAAATTGTTTAATTTATTACTAATATCTTGTTCAGTTCAGCCTTATATTCTTTCTTGCGTCTTCGTGAACTTCATATTCAAGCTGGGGAATATGCTGGACTAATACACTATACAAAAAATGTACAATATTAACAGAAAGGTTACGGATGAAAGTAAAACTAAATATTGAACTTTTACAGGTTGAAACAAATATATGCCGCATATTCGGTACTTGTATCGATTATTCTCTTGTTAAATATGAAAGGTATAAGATAAATTATAAACTTATGTAAGATATTTTCTATTCTAAAAACTTAAAGAGGTGAAAACTACATTTACATGTTCTCTTAAAACAATCTTTCAAAAGATATACATATTAGAATTGGGATTTTATTTCTAAAGAATATCAAGTAGCATCGAAACAGCACTGAGAGTAGATTGTTACATCAAGCCGAAGACATTATGTATTGTCTTAGCTGAAATCGCTTCATCATGAAAAAAGTAAAAGTTTCAATAATAATTCAATATCCCATTTGAAGATTGAAATACACTGACTAAGTAGCACTCAAACCGGAAGATTAAAAGGCCTGATGTCATTCTTACCTGGTCTAACTGATTCCACCCAGCCAATTGATCTATATTCAAGTGCCAATGAATTGCATAAACTCGTATTAAAAGAAGGATCCGAGTGGAAAATTGAAATACCGTCCTCCTCTAAATTGACAATCAGGATAAGAGCAGGGATAGCAGAAATATTTGGTACAGAATTAGCTAACGATTTAGAGTACACTTTTACTAATTGGAAAATATCTTTATTTGCTGTGGAAAATGTCATCCTGGAATGGAAATGTCCCGATATACCAAACCAAGATTTATTAATTCAACCAAATACAACGAGCAAATACATATATAATTTGCATTTTGCGTTAGAAAAGATGAGAAATGCAAGTTTTAACGGTCCTAAAGTCCTGGTAGTAGGTGCTGCAAATGCAGGTAAGACAACCCTTTGCAGAACAATTTGTTCTTACGCTATCAAATTTAAAGCAAATCAACCACTATTTATCAATTTAAATCCACATGAAGGTATATTCTCACCACCAGGGTGCCTTACTGCGACACCAATCTCAGATATTTTAGATGTACAGTCCCAAATATGGGGTCAAAGTATGACAAGTGGTGCGACCGAATTGCATAGTAAGCAGCCAATGGTAAAAAATTTTGGTCTGGAAAATATATCCGATAATAGATCATTGTATTGGGATACTATGTATCAATTAAGTAATTCAGTGAATGAACGACTACAAAATGATGTCATTGTACAAAGATCAGGCTGTATATTAAATGCCCCATCGTTATCCGATCTTGATGATGAGTTAAATGAACTGGTTACTATTGTTGATATGTTTAAAGTCAATATTGTTGTTGTACTAGCAGAAAAGGACGAAGTGACTCTTTTTGAGAAGGTAAAAGAAACATTAAGGCCATATATTGGTGATTTTTTTGTAAGATTTCCAAAACTGAGTGGACGATTTGAAGTTGATGATGCGTACAAGAGATCCTTACAGAGAATTGCGGTTCGAGAATATTTCTATGGAACACCAAGGACAGTGTTGAGCCCATATGCATCAGGTGCAGATTTTGAGGAAATCACCATTTGGAAACCAATGGATACTTTAAATAGACAAGAACTGGGAAATGTCTTAGATCCACTACAATTGGTACCCGCTGCTATTGATGCCACTACTTTACAGCATGCACTTGTTGCGATTTCATATGCAAGTAGGAAAAGTTCTTATTCTGAAGTACAGAAAGCGCCGATATTAGGATTCGGATTAATAACAGAAGTTAATGAGAAGAAGAGAAAGGTTAGAATATTATTACCCGTTCCAGGAAGATTACCCAATAATGCAATGATTCTAACTTCCTATAGATATCTAGAATAATTATTTATAGATATAGATTTTGAGTATTTGATGATTAAAGATGACAAGTTACTCGTATTAGTTTACAAACCTGTTAGAAATGAATTTTTGGCGTTGTATATGCACTCTTCAAAGAAAAAGCATCGAGTCTCTCTAAGCGCTTTCGAATTTCTTCAACACAAACTTATATCATATAAACACACAAACAAATCTATTGAGTCATTAATAACAATATTGCTATGAGATGTCCACGATTGGAATACAACAATATACAAAGTTTCAAGTTTCATCAACACTTACTTCATATGATGTGGCCATCTTAGTGCTAATTTACATACACTCATATGCAGATGTCAATATAGATTGTGATATATTTGTGAAATTGATTGTCACAACATTTCAAACAACGACGCTTAATCCATATTTTGAATCAGAGTTTTATGATAGATCTAAGGGGGATACTGTATTACCATCGAGCTCATACGTTTTGGAGCTATTGTCATCGTCGGAACTTCATTTGCTTACCGTTTTTATCAAGCATATTTTATCTTTGAGAGAAATAGATTCTATTTCACAGTTGATTACTATTCTTTTCAAGAATTGTCTAATAAAAAGTGGTAGGGAAATTAGCAAATACATAATCGTAGATGAATTAAAGATCAAACCATTCACAAGGCGAAGTGTTATTGGTCATTATGTTCAAAGATGCTATGATAAATTTGAAATAAGTGAGTTTGAAGATAATATTGAATTATGGTTTGATTTTGAAAAATTCAGGAACGAATGTGAGACCAGATATTACCGAGATTACAATGGACTGAAAATATCCTTAGATGAAATGCCATTTATATTCTCAAAGGGAACTTTCTACAACGAAATCAGTGGCCAAACTGAATCATTTGACCTGTTTAATAGCTTACAACTACCTGTTCAAAAAAATGATTTACTTTTAGTATCACCCGAGCATTTTCAGTATATTTTGAACAATTGCATATCAATATATTCTCACGGGGTGGCCGATTCTAAATTTAAGGAACTATTGAACATTTTGAATAATTGTTCTTTGGAAGATGCTACCAGATTCCCATCATTGCATATTTTACATTATTTACAAGCTATGAAGTCCCGATATTATCAAGATGCCTTGGATGCATTGCATAACTATTCAGATTATATGCTCACAGAAAACTCTAATAAATGTTTCCACATATCTCTACTCTGTCTAGCCACTCTTTATTCTGCATTTTATGATTGTGATGCTGCCATACGAATATTTGAAGAAGCAACAAAGAGTGCAAGGGAAAACAAAGATACCAAAACTCTAAATCTAATCATGATATGGATGGTTAATTTCATTGAAAGGTATCCAGAAAATGCCTCCAAATTTCAACTCACAATAGACCAAATCATTTCTTATTTAAAAAAGCATTCGGATTCAGAAAATGTTTTGGTTTTTGAAAACGCATATAAATTCGAATCCGTGGTATTATTGATGAATAGTAATGATGTGGCCAGATCACTTTACGCTGCTCTGAAATATATGATCATTACACTCCAACATGGACGGTCTAGGATATCAGTAGCAAGTATGTTAAATTACAGAAAGAACCTGTGGAATTCGCTTGGATACAAATCTGTTGGTAACTTGTATAATCCATTCTTGGAGACACATAGTGCTGAACTGACCACTCTAACACATGGCTTTGAAGGAGATGATAGATCCACGATTGAAAAATGTAATTCTCTGTATGACATCCAAAGGCGGTTAAAAGATCCATCTTTGTCATATCAAAAACACATGGAATTGAAACTTTTAGAAATAAGGTCTTTAATATGGTCCAAAGATCTTCGTACCGCAATGGATAGAGTAACAGAAAGAATAGTAGAATGTGAAGAGAGGTATTTGGATAAGCAATGGAGATTTAAATTTCAAAGGGAACAATGTGAGATATTGCTACAATCTGGAAAAGGAATAAGATGTCTTTCTGTGCTAGAGAGGATGATGAACGAATCCTATTTGTGTTATAATGTACTACAATCTGCAGAGTCAGCGCTCATTTTTGTGGAGTTGTTAATACAACTTAATAAGAGAGAGCATGCATATGCATATCTGAATATGAACTTGACCACAATTTTACAGTTCCCATCTTTGAAATCAAAGGTGATTGAGCTATTCCAAATGGTGCGAAAGTAGGTTGTGTCAAGAGAGATATTTACGATGCTGATTATTTCAAGTATTATGTTAATAATAGAATACAACTTTTTTTTTCTTGTTTATACATATTATTTATAGAAAATATGCAAAATCTATGAACTTTTACAAAAGGATAGGTAGAGTAAAGAAACTAACAACTACCGATCAATATTTGAAAGTCATGTTATGAAACACATTTCAAAAACTAACAATTACTACATAAGACAGCGAAAAGATAAATTAACGGTTAATAAATCATGATGTATAAGAAAAAACAAACATCAAATTGTCCCTGATTAAAAATGGATAAAAAATAAATCAATTCATTCAACTAAGTTCAGTATATAAAACTTAGTTAATAGAAGTGTTATTGGACCACATAACACTAGAGATAGTGGAATTAGTAAATTTAGAAAAGCGAGATGAAGGTTGAGCAGTGACGGTAATATATTTAGTGATTGGTTCGGCAGAGATGGTGACGTATTGAGTCACAGGAACACAAGCATTAATGACAGAAGCGCTCGAAGAATTAGTAGCATTGGAAGAAGTTGCGGCTAAGTTTTCAGCGTTCTTGTTGACATTTCTGAGGATGTCATTTTCATCTGCTGAAGAGGTGATAATTGGGGATGTTAAAGGCGATGTTAAAGTAACAAAGATGGTGGTGGTCTTTGTAGAAGTGATCGAAGTGTCAGATGTACCTGGAACGGATGTGACTTGTGGAGCCTCGGTGACCGGCGCAATGGTGGTAATCGCAGAGTTGGCAACAGCCGCATTGTCAATGCTTTCAATAACAGAAGTTTGAGCATCTAACCAAATGGTCTTGTAAGCCGTGGAAGTGACATAGAAAGTGGTGGAGTCATCCATGTACGTCATGATACTTTCAACAGCCTGGACTGAGTATTTTGGAGACAAAGAAGCAGTTTTTTGTAGAGTAGTTGTAATCTGTTGGTTTGTACCATTGTTGTACAGAGCTGAAGCAGCTGAGGCAGCTAGACCAAATAAAATTGAAGTTTTGAATAACATTAAATTTGGAAAAAAAATTGGACCGGTGGTAATTAAAATGAAAGACTAAAGTTGGACTAAAAAAAGAAATCTAATTGTAATAAATTTTTGAAGGAATGGACGAGACCGACGTTGGCTCAAGTTATAAACTGGTGACTTTTTTGGTGGTTATCTGGTAAGAATTTGGAAGCAAAGTGGATCGAGCAGGTAGGTGGAAGATCTTCTCTAATTTCAAAGATACAGAAATGTCTTATATAACAGATGATCTATTCCACCACTGGCTGAAGCCAAATTTTTCAAAACAAGTCAACACGAAACGTTTCGCGTCTTCGACGCGAGATCGAACGTGTCGCGTCTTTGCATAGAAACTATCGAGGTAGAAAATTGTTATTCAGGTACGTTACGCGAATGAGCTGATTTTGAGGTTCAATTCAACAGTGAAATGCTGCAACTGCCATTTGCAATTCATCAGTGAAACACATCCTTTTGTTTTAATTTTTGAAAAACAGCTTTTATATCAACGTTTTACAGACTTTCTTTAAACGACAGATACTCTCAGACAGGCCAGCGTATAAATTGCTTTATAAACTTTTTTATTATTTCGTACTTAGTCATTTATTTCCTATACACTTACCATTATCGGTAGATAGTCTATTAGAAGAAGGTTCGACACACCTCTTGAAGTTTAGTCTCTTCCGGTGTCAACGGTTCTTCTTGTGCTAGTAATTTCAAAATCAAACCGGCAACGAATCTACCGTTATTAAGTATACTTTCACCTGCTCTATCTTGCTTCTCTTTAATTCCAATAATGGTTTCAAGTAGTAGAATGATATCCTTGATATATTTAGTAAAGATGATATTGTTTTCCGTACTTCTTGTTTCCAATGTCTTAAAAAATATTCCGAGTGTCTTTGTCAACTGGAAAAGATAATACATGGAAATTCCTCCTTTAATTGTAGGATCCTGGAATTTAAACACCTTATCCCATAACATTTCCTGAATTTCATTTGAGAATTCCTCTTCAACAAGTTGTAATTTGTCTAAAGTTAAACATGCCAGTATACTGCTGTTTTCCAAGATCACAGGTAAAAACAGGTTTTCTTCTTGTTTACAAACAAGTTTGTATATTATTGTTCTTGGTAGTAATGTGAGAAGTTTGGAAAGAAATCCCTCAATTAATGGAGAGAGATTTTGAAAAAATTTGGATTGATTATGTGCATGGTTTAGTGTTTTTGATAGGTTCATCAAATCTATATTTGAAAGAAGCATTGCGTTGGCCATATTTAATAATTTCTTCAAAAGATGGAAGTACCCTTGATATTGAATAGGATCTTGAAAGTTGGCTGATGTCTCTATTATTTTACTTAATGGAATCAAATTCAAAATAGAGTCCGCATCTTCCCTAGAATGAATGGAGTTGGAAAATAAAATCAATGCTGCGGCTACTGTGTATCCATTTTGTGAAGTCAGTATGATATCTTTACAGATACTTCTTTCGCTTTTGTTGTCATTTGATTCATTTGCAGAGATGTACCCTACTGATGATAGTAAACGTCTCATAATGATTAATTTATTGGCAAAATGTTTTGGAGCTAATATATCTAATGATCCAAGTAAATTCTTTTGTAATTCCATGGAACTTGTAATATTTTGCACAAAATCCAACTTGTCATTTTTATCAACAACTATTTCAAAGCATCCTGTCAAATTGAAAAGCAAATCTGTACTTGGATCATCTTCCAATTCTTCTTCACTATTTTCTTCTTCAAAGTTCTTATTAGGATCTATTTTTAAATCTATTACCGTCTTAGTAATCCTTTTTATAAATTCGGATATGAATACTAAATCAGGAATGCTAATATCTCTGTATTGTACCTGAATAAACTCAGTTAATAGATCTGTAGCCGACAACACTGTCAGCGGTTCGTCCAAATAAACCTTCTCAAATTTCCTGAGCAGAGCAATCAATGGCCCCTTTAAATTGCCAGCCACTCTCTTTGTGCATACCTCATTATCCAAGCATAAATTCTTTAGCATGATGATGGTTCTCATTTGCAAATCTGACAAAAGTTGATCATCGGACAATGTATCCAAAACCATTATCCTCCCCACATAGTAATCTAAGATTCGACACCGATTTTTTAAATTACTTCCTTTCCCAATGAAGATTTCTCTATTGGTATCATTATCAACCATACAATTGGCAATGCATCTTATTAGTTCGGATGAAAGTTTAAATAGAGATAGTGTGTTCACTCCATCAGAATGGAAACATGCATCCAGGGTAAAATCCAGTACCCGCATCAAATTAGATAATAACCCTGTAGACCCTACTACATCTCTATTCATTGGAGACCTTAGATGTAGTGCCAACTGATCGAGGACAGTTAAATAGCTTTGTAAATAAACATCCTGTAACGGTATGTCATCAACTGACGAGGCATTGATTAGAGACTGTAGACCAAACAGAATCTCCTCGTAATCCATTATAGTGTATCACACTTTATCTGACTTTGTTTTTAAACCATGTTTCTAATCATCTGTGTTTTTTATATATTAAATTACAGATAGATGGATGAGTGTCATTTATAGATTACGTAACGTGAAAATTTCTGGAGAGAAAAAAAACGTTGCATCATGAGTAAGAAAGAATTGAGGAAATCATCATCAAAATTGTACATTACTGTTCAATCGTTAGGGAATCTGGTCACTGCAACGTTAGTTTTTGAGTGGTATTGTTGATCTTACGTTAAAGAAGGGTGTTTTCAGGATGATTAATCCAGATTCACTGCCATATTATAATCCCGAAGTTAACAGAAAAGTTGCGGTGATAACAGGAGGCAATAGCGGGATTGGATGGTATACAGTGCTACATTTATACATGCATGGTTTTCTAGTTTATATTTGCGGACGCAATTCATATAAGATTAAAAATGCAATTAATGAAATCATACTTGAGGCAGGGAATAGATTAAAAGCAGATGAGAGGTTACCTGATGATAAGGACAAGGAAAGTGTCAAGGAAATTCATTTTGGATCCATTCGATATATCCACATGGATTTAGCTGATTTAAAGTCTGTGGAACGAGCAGCTCAGAAATTACTTAAATCGGAACAGAACATTGATGTATTGATAAATAATGCAGCCGTTTTAGCATTGCCTTATGAAATAACAAAAGATGGATTTGAAATCCAACTACAGACAAATTACATTTCGCACTTCCTCCTGACGATGCGATTATTGCCTGCTATCAAAAGATGTCATGGTAGAATAATTACATTGGGATCAATAGGGCATCGTCTGGAGTTTACCTACTGGGATTTAAACAAGAAATGGGATCACAAGCCCAATATGATATTTACATGGTTCAGATATGCAGTGGCGAAGACTGCATCAATACAGTATACCAAGATGTTGTCTATCAAGTATCCCGATGTCTTATGTGTCTCATTACACCCAGGACTAGTAATGAACACTAATTTGTTCAGTTATTGGACTAGACTCCCGATAGTTGGGATGTTTTTCTGGTTATTCTTCCAAATCGTGGGATTCTTCTTCGGAGTATCTAATGAGCAAGGTTCCTTAGCGTCGTTATACTGCGCTCTGTCATCTAACCTAGCAGCAGAGAAGGATAATGGTAAATATTTCACTACTGGTGGGATAGAATCCAAGTCCAGTTATGTCGCTAATAATGTAGATGATGCCGCATCCACATGGATTTGGACCGTTCATGAATTGAAAAATCGCGGATTCGACATATAGCAATAGTCAATTTTGTAACATTATTTCCTTCTAAATAAGCTCGTATATAGATATAGATATTATAGACATTACCTTACGTCTCATTAATGAATTATAAATTCCCAGTAGCAGAATGGACTAGAGTAAGCTAAAATGTTAAGTCAATTTGACAGTTTTCTGCTGAACCGGGAACGGCCCGTTTCTTTTATATATAGAGAAATGCGTCGACAATCAAATTGCTTCCGTTGCAAAATTTTCAATTCTTAAACAGTGACATGATACTGTCAAATTGGCAACTTTGTTGGTTAAGATAGTCTTTTGCGTCAAGATATAAAGATTAATTGAGTATATTTGAGACAATGTCTGCTTCTAAGGGTTTAGTCCTAGAAAATACGGCTCGTAGAGATGCCTTGATTGCGATCGAAAAGAAGTATCAAAAGATCTGGGCCGAAGAACATCAATTCGAAATAGATGCTCCTACTATTGAAGATGAACCTGTTACTATGACCTCAGAGGAATTACATGAAAAATACCCTAAGTTCATGTCATCCATGGCTTATCCATATGCTAATGGTGCCCTACATGCAGGTCATTGTTTTACTTTATCTAAGGTCGAATTTTCTGTTGGATTCGAGAGAATGAATGGTAAGAGAGCATTATTCCCATTGGGTTTCCATTGTACTGGTATGCCAATTTTAGCATGTGCTGATAAATTAAAAAGAGAAGCTGAATTATTTGGTAAAGATTACTTAAATGTTCCAAAGGAAGAAGAGGAAGAAGAAGAAGTGGTCGAAGATAAGAAGGAATCGGAAGATGTTACTAGATTCAAGGCAAAAAAATCTAAGGCCCAAGCTAAGAAGGGCCGTGGAAAGTACCAATACGAAATTATGCTACAATTAGGTATTCCAAGAGAAGATTTATACAAGTTTGCCAATGGTAAACACTGGTTGACTTATTTTCCACCTTTAATTGAAAAGGATTGTACTTCTTTTGGTTCTCGTATCGATTGGAGACGTTCTTTCGTTACCACTGATGCTAATCCATATTACGATGCTTTCATCAGATGGCAAATGAACAAGATGAAGGCTGCTGGTAAGATTAAATTCGGTGAGCGTTACACTGTCTATTCTGAGAAGGATGGTCAAGCTTGTATGGATCATGATAGACAATCTGGAGAAGGTGTCACCCCACAAGAATATGTTGGTATAAAGATTGAAGCTACTGAATTTGCCGAAGAAGCTCAAAAGATTATCGACCAGACATCTGCCATTGATAAGTCAAAGAAGATTTTCTTTGTTGCTGCAACTTTAAGACCAGAAACCATGTACGGTCAAACTTGTTGTTTTGTTTCTCCAAAAATTCAATATGGTATTTTCAATGCTGGTGACTCTTACTACATTACTACAGAACGTGCCTTCAAGAATATGTCTTACCAAAAATTGACTCCAAACAGAGGTGATTATAAGGCAGTCGTTACTATCCCAGGTAGCGCCTTTATTGGTACTAAGATCCATGCACCAGCTTCCGCTTACGGTGAACTAAGAATCTTGCCTATGGAAACCGTTATCGCTTCCAAGGGTACCGGTGTAGTCACCTGTGTCCCATCTAACTCTCCAGATGATTACATGACCACAAAGGATTTATTAAACAAGCCAGAATACTACGGCATCAAAGCTGAATGGGTTAAAGGTGATATCTTACCTATTATTCATACTGACAGATACGGTGATATCACTGCCGAAACTTTGTGTAAAGAAATGAAAATTCAATCTCCAAAGGATACCAATTTACTGACTGAAGCTAAGAAGGCTGCTTACAAAGAAGATTACTACTCCGGTATTATGATCTACGGTAAGTACAAGGGTGAAAAGGTTGAAATTGCCAAGAACAAATTTAAAGCTGATTTGATTGCCAGTGGTGAAGCCTTCGTATATAATGAACCTGAATCTTTGGTTATGTCCCGTTCTGGTGATGAGTGTATTGTGTCTTTGGAAGATCAATGGTATGTTGATTACGGTGAAGAATCCTGGAAGAAGCAAGCCGTTGAATGTTTGGAAGGTATGGAATTGTTTGCTCCAGAAGTCAAGAATGCATTTGAAGGTGTCCTAGACTGGTTGAAGAACTGGGCTGTATGTCGTACTTACGGTTTGGGTACCAAATTACCATGGGATGAAAAATACTTAGTGGAATCTTTGTCCGATTCTACAATTTACCAAGCTTTCTACACAATTGCTCATTTGTTATTTAGAGATTACTTCGGTAAGGAAATTGGTCCATTAAATATTACTGCTGAACAAATGACTCCAGAAGTATTCGATTACATTTTCCAACATACTGATGATATCAAATCTGACATTCCTCTGGAATCTTTGCAAAGATTGAGAAGAGAATTCGAATATTTCTATCCATTAGATGTTTCCATTTCTGGTAAGGATTTGATTCCAAATCATTTGACTTTCTTCATCTATACCCACGTTGCCTTATTCCCAAAGAAGTTTTGGCCGAGGGGTATTAGAGCCAACGGTCATTTAATGTTGAACAACGCTAAGATGTCTAAGTCTACTGGTAACTTCATGACTTTAGAGCAAATTGTTGAAAAGTTCGGTGCTGATGCCAGTCGTATTGCTCTTGCCGATGCCGGTGATACTGTTGAAGATGCCAACTTCGATGAATCCAATGCCAATGCTGCGATCTTAAGATTGTACACTTTGAAGATTTGGGCTGAAGAAGTTATTGCTAACCACACCACTTTGAGAACTGGGCCTTTAGACAAATTCTTTGACATTGCTTTCGATCATGAAATGAATGCATTAATTGAGAAGACGTACACTCAATACCATTTGACTAATTATAAGAATGCTCTGAAATATGGTTTATTCGATTTGCAAACTGCAAGAGATTACTATCGTGAAGCTTGTGGCACCATGCACAAGGATCTTGTTTTCCGTTATATTGAAACTCAAGCTCTAGTTTTGGCCCCAATTGCTCCACATTTCGCTGAATATATTTACCGTGATGTTTTAGGTAACAATGGTTCTGTTCAAAATGCTAAGTTCCCACGTGCCAGCAAGCCAGTTGACCAAGGTGTTATCTCCTCCTTGAACTATGTGAGAAACTTACAAAGAAGTATCAGAGAAGCTGAAGGCCAAGCATTGAAGAAGAAGAAGGGTAAGACTGCTGAGATCGATCAAACCAAACCAGTGAAATTGACCTTGTTAATTTCGGAGTCCTTCCCAGAATGGCAATCAGGCTGTGTTGAAGTAGTTCGTAAGATGTTTGCTGAACACACGTTGGATGACAGTAAGAAGATCAGAGAAAACATTAATCCAAAGGATATGAAGAGAGCTATGCCTTTCATTTCTATGTTGAAACAACGTCTAACTACGGAATCTCCAGAAGAAGTTTTTGAAAGAGATTTACAATTTCATGAAATTGCTACTGTAAAGGCTACTTTGAAAAATATCGAAAGAGCTGCTCAAGGTTTGAATGTAACTGAAGTCAGTATTATCTCCTTCCCTAATGGTGCCAAGACTGCTAAGGATATTTTTTCTGGTGAAGAAGTTCCAATTCCTGGCTCTGCTAAGGTTATTGAAGGTGCTGTTCCAGGTATCCCAGGTGTTGTCTTCCAAAACATCTAAATTAATGTAACGAATAAAAAAAACCAAGAGGAATGAAAGTTCATCAAAATAAAAGATTTTAATATTATAAAGATAGAATATATAATCTTATGTATATATCAAAAAAAAAAAATGTTTTTAAAACGTCAATATGTTATCGTATTGTAAGGTGTGATATTGTATATTCGAAGTAATATAAAACTGCTTAATAACTGGCCTTTTAGCAGCTAAATGGTATACGATATATAATTTTAGTACCCTATTTTCTTTCAACATTGGTTTTCACATACTCCCATAGACTCTTTAAAAGTTCTTCTGGGAATGTAAAAAAATCAAATACAAACTCACCTTCCTCCACATTATTTGAGACATCCATTTCTGATGTTTGATTATCCATTATCATTTGCACTATATTCACTAGATCATCCTCCTTCAACTTCGTTAGGCCAAATGCTAATTTCTCAATATCTACCTCACCTTTCAGTAAAGTCGTATTAATAGCTGAACTTTCTTTAGTCTTTTTCTGTTTAGGTTCTGTTACAGTAGCCGCACTTTTCCTTTTGGTTCCAGCGTTTGCAGTTAAAGCTGTTATTTCTTCCATTGGTCCACTCTTAGCCAGCTCTGTTACCAAGTTTGGTTTATTCACAGGTACTTGAATAACATGGTCCACTTGATACGCTTCTTGTAAGAAATTCAAATCATGAGTAATCTTTCTTTCACCTCCTTTGTCTAATAAGAATAAACTTATATTCAATGGGAATCCACCCCAACCTTGTTCTTCAATACGGAATGGAGTCTCTTGAAATGTTCTGTTTGGGTTGACAAATGTTGGGTGTAAATGATAGGTGACCCTATCTAAAATAGTAGCCGGTAACTCATTTCCATCTTTATCAAGCATAACAATCTCAATGCTCCATTGACGCATGGGGAAGTTTTCCACAGGTGGCAAATCCGGAAGAATGTGTTGTGTCGTCTTGATTCTGATAGTTCTTTTCACGGACTATATATTTGTACATGTTTGAGATGTTAGTATGGCACTGTTAAACGTTGCTAGTTTCTCATAAATTGTAAGTTAAGAAGAACATACTGGTGCTACCATTTCATCTGTTTGAGTTGATATCTCGTCTTTCTATCTGAAACTTATCCTTTTAGAGGGTACAAATATTTTCATCAGTTCTTCAAATAATCTGCCCAAAGATGGAATTGAAATTTTAATCGAAGGCGGGCGTCCCACGAAAACGTCAGATATATATTATATACGTTAATGAGAAAATAGAACAATGTTCTATGGATCTATATTTATTTAGAATGTATAACACCTATATAATATTATAATTGACCGTTTTTTTTATCCTATGGGAGAATCCCAAATTATTGTTTTCTGGAATTAATTCTAACTTTTTTCTTTACTCTATCAAAAATAATTTGCTTCAAGTTTGAGATTGAACATTGTCATATGCCAATGCATATAAAGCTCAAAATTTAACAACAGTGGTACTTAATTTACCCTCCTTTAATTTAAATAAATCTAAATATATCCGTGCAACGGAATAATGGTTTAGCACTCCGTCAGCAGAACCCTTTTTGAAATTATAAAGGTCTTCATCATTTCTCTTATAACGGTGATTTTTCGATATTGGAATATGTCTGCACATTTTCCAGGGTTTCCTAATATTGAGTAGTTTGTTTACGCAAAAGCAAGTCTTCAGAATTATCTCAAAAATATCATCTTGTTTACTCTTCAACTGATGCGAACCAAGAACCTCAGACCGTAGAGGCCGATTGAATAAAGTTAATTTTTGACTCGGTCCACTGTTTAGTGATCTGCAGTTACTCATATCTTGTACCTTCCTTGATATTTTTACCGTATATCTTGAATTGAAGGCATGGATGAAGTAGAAGGATCCAATAACAGTTGTTAGAATTAAGGGGAATAAGCTAGCTATTGTCATTTTAAATGATCTTTATGGGAATAATGTCAAAATGTTGAAGGAATGGAATAGATGTTTTTTTGGAATTAAACTAATATTATTTATCTTTTTAAGTTAAAAAACCAAAGAAATGTCACAAAAAAAAAATAAAAATAAAAGGTTCATGTCAGCTTGATAAAATCATCGAATAAAGTTTTTGAATTAGTTTATTTTTCTTTTTCTACCATTTAATATTAATCAATATATTATTATAAATTCGCCAAATTGTACAATATCAAGAATTCTTGTTAAATATTTACATGTAATAACTTTTGCACGAGAGTTGACAATTCAAAAAACGTTTTTGAATTGTTTCACAATGCTTTGCTTTATAAAATTTGGAGAAGTTTTCCATTCATTTGGTAAAGTTTTCCAATTTACCTTACTAAATATTTGCTTCAATTGCAATTGAGAATCTTTCTCCTTAAGAGTTTTTAATAGGGCTATAACCTTGGCATCGACCTCTTCATTCGATGCTATTGGTAACTGCTTCAAGTAGTTTTTGATAATCACCAATTCTTTGTTTTCTTTCTCCATTAAATCCTCCCTATTGTTATCCGAGAACTCTTTTATGGAATCTTCACTTTCTTTCATCATTTTCGAATACATATCCAATAATGTAATTTCTGAAAGAATGGTGGATTTCTCATTCTGAACAATTTCATTGTTTTTAAGAGTTGACAATATTCTACGTATCGTTGTTTTCTTAGTGTTGTCTTTATTAATCATTGCTGTCTTCAAATCGTTCTTCAGTAGACTTAAGGCATTGGTATACGCCTCAGTTGAGCTGTGTCTCAAGGCACATATTGAAAGAACACGGGTTTGAACTAATAATTTTAACATCTGGATCAACTTAGTAAGATCCTTCTTATCTTTTCCATCAATGAGATCTTCTCTTTGAGTTCAAGGAAGTGTCTTGTTAGGTAAAGCCCTTAAATTCCAGCGATCTGCGCTCGAGAAAAATCAATCATCATAAAAAAGTAGATCTTTGCAATATATCCACATATAAGCCCATGCGTGGACTACTTCCATAAGAATACGTTACATAAATATTTATTGCTATGATCTTCATTAAAAAAGAGGTATTTATGCAATTTTGGATGTAAAGAACCGTAAATATTCAGTTTCTACTATTTTTCGCTCTCTTTTTCTAAATAATCTGTCCATAAAGAAACAAAGTTCTGTGTCCTAGATAGAGAACCAGGATTTTTGATCTTCTCCATTGGATCCAATATTAGACCCGCTTGCTGTTTCTTATCATCATCCCAATTCAAGAAGCTGGAAAGTAATTCTAGCACTTCAAACTTCTTTGGATCTGCTCTTGGAATAGATACAAATGATATCAGCAAATTAGAAATCAATTCTTTATCCACAGATCCAGAATCGCTTGATTGCTTTAGCATAGCCAATGCCTTAGTTAGATGTTCATTTAAGATAATAGTTTCGTGTCGTAATTTTGCAATTTGTACGGCCTGATCCTTAGATTGTTCTTCTAATTTATCCTTTTGGGCTAAAGATATATTCAATTTTTCAATTTTGTCATTTAAATTTTGTATCTCTTTTGCCAACTCTGTATTAGTTTCGACTTTGGTATCCAGTTGTATTCTTAAAGCTTTAATCTCAGTTTGCTTTTCTTGAGCATCCTCTTTAAAACTTGAAATTTCTTCTTTCCATTTCTTCGATACTTCCTTCACTTCACTTTGCAAAACCTTTTTTTCCTTTTCAATATCATCCAAATTTTGCTTTAATTCTTCCTTCTCGTCCTTCAAATCCACAATATCTTGTTTATTGTTATCCAATATAATCAATAGTTCTTGTAATTGACTATCTAATTGATCTTTTTCTTTGCGATAAGCATCTATGGCATGTACATGCGTGCTAGAAGAATTGTCCAACTGATGTTCTAAATTTTTTATCTTGCTCTCATATTCAGATGATGCCTTTTCCAAAGCCTCATATTCGTCTTCCAAAGTTAATAATTCTTTATTCAAAGTGGCTACTGTTCCACTCAATTGAGAGTTTTCCTGCATCATACTATCGACTTTGCTTTTCAATTTAATATTTTGAGATTCATATTCGTTTAACTGTTCTTGAACAAGTTCTAATTCTCTCTGCGATTCTTTCATTTTATGAAACACAGTTTTCATCGATGATATCCTACTTAGTAGCATATTATATTGTGATTCGAAATGGTCACGCTCTTCCCTTATTTTCGCCAAATCATCGTCTGTTCCATTAGTAGATCCAGTAGCTACCTCAGAATCAGTTTCTCCAATCTCTTTATCATCTACTAACTTCTTTTTTAATTGGAGAAGTTCTTCTTTTAGGGAATCAATTTGAGCGTCTTTATTCTTCAGTTCAACTTCTGTACGTCCATCATCGATTTTAGTATCTAGGATGTCTGGCTGCGGTTTTTCAGTTGCGTTATTAGTAGCAACTATCTCCTCCGCTATAACTGGAACATCTTCTAATTCTTTATTATGCATCACTTCTTGCAATGTAATGGACTGATCTTCTAATTTATCTTCTACATCTTCCTCTTTCTTTTTTGGTACCTGCTGAGGTTGGTTTTGTTTCTTTATGTTCTTCCTCTTATTCTTGGCCATTACTTTCCTTGGTTAATAAAGACAACTGGGAAACTATGAAGTTTTATTTATCTTCAGATATACTTTTCCATACAAATATGGTAACTAGGCTATTACAGTGAGCCTTATAATGAAGCTACGTACATAGTATCTTGCAAAATGAAAATATCTTGAAAAGACAACATAAGCGCACTGGAATGAAAAATATTTCTTGCCTGTATTAATAGGGAAAGGTCATCCAGGAAGAAACAACTACAATACAGGAACAATTCCCTAGAAAGAGCAAAATCAAGTGGGAATAGATATTGCCATGGTTGATATTTCAGACTTTTTCAGTAAGAATAAAAGAAAGCGTTCAGCAAGTAGCTTTTCTTCAACACATCCTCCTCCACCATCATCAGCTCCTAAACCACAAGAAATTATTAATTTAGATGATTCAGATGAAGACGACATAGAAAATCTAATTCAAAAACCAACAAAGAGAATGAAACAAGATACGGTTCTTGAGGTGAAACCAAAAAAAGAAGAGAAGAAGGGCATGTTAACTGACCCTAAACTTTTAACCACGAAGACACCAATTACTAATACAGCAGTTAAAAAGACTCAAGCAGCAAAATCAGGGAAGACTGGAGAATCTATAACAGCACAAGATGTACTTGATAAGATTCCGTCCTTGGATCTATCCCGAGTACATGTAAAAGAGAATATTACGTTTGATTTCAAATCCAAAGGTTCTGCTGGTGATGACGATTCTATAATTGATAGATCAGTCGATTTTCCAGAGGGACAGTCCAATTGTCTATTAGGCCTTACTATTGTCTTCACCGGTGTATTACCGACATTAGAACGCTCATCTGCTGAGGCATTAGCAAAAAGATATGGGGCTCGGGTGACTAAATCAATTTCATCTAAAACCTCTGTGGTGGTGCTTGGAGATGAAGCAGGTCCAAAGAAATTGGAAAAGATCAAACAGCTGAAGATAAAGGCAATTGATGAAGAGGGGTTTAAGCAACTGATTGCTGGGATGCCTGCAGAAGGTGGTGAAGGTGCAGCTGCAGAAAAGGCTCGTCAAAAGAGGGAGGAGGAACAGATCAAGGCTATGCAAGATGCTAAAGATTTGATTGCTCAAGAAGACGCCAAGAAGGAAAGAATTAAACTTGCGAAAAGTTCTGGTGCAGCCATCAACAAAGAGGATGTCATTAGAGATGAAGATAAATTATGGACAGTCAAATATGCACCAACGAACTTACAACAGATATGCGGTAACAAGACAAGTGTTGCCAAATTGAAGAATTGGCTATCCAATTGGGAAATAAGTAAGCAAAATAAATTTAAAAATGCAGGGAGAGACGGAACAGGTGTCTTCAGAACTGCCATGCTATATGGTCCACCAGGTATCGGTAAAACCACAACAGCTCACCTCGTTGCAAAAGAATTAGGCTATGATGTCTTAGAACAGAATGCATCTGATGTGAGATCTAAATCATTATTAAACGCTGGCGTTAAGAATGCGCTTGATAATATGTCAGTGGTAGGATATTTTAAAAATAGGGATGACATAGAAGATATAAATGGAAAACGTTTTGTCATTATTATGGATGAAGTGGATGGTATGAGTGGTGGAGATAGAGGTGGTGTTGGCCAATTGGCTCAATTTTGCCGTAAGACCTTTACTCCAATGATTTTGATTTGCAATGAACGTAATCTACCAAAAATGAGACCCTTTGATAGAGTGTGCTTAGATTTACAGTTTAGAAGACCTGATGCTAATAGTGTTAAATCAAGATTGATGACAATTGCCATTAGAGAAGGGTTCAAACTAGATCCTAACATCATTGATAAGCTAATTCAGACCACGCGAGGTGATATTAGACAGATTATCAATATGTTATCAACAATATCAAAAACCACAAAATCTATAGGGCATGACAATATCAAAGCCATATCTTTAGCATGGGAGAAGAACATAGCGTTGAAACCATTTGATATTACCCACAAATTATTAGACGGAAATATCTACACTGAAATTGGGTCCAATAGTTTTACATTAAATGATAAAATCGCCTTATATTTTGATGATTTTGATTTTACACCATTGATGATTCAGGAAAACTACATAAACTGTAAACCTGCTAATTTACCGCGTGGCAAAACGCATATCCAAGCTATTGCGGAAGCTTCAGAGAGTATATCTGCAGGTGATTTAGTGGAGAGAAAGATTCGTAGTAGCGAACAATTATGGAGTTTATTACCATTACATGCAGTTCTGTCATCGGTACGCCCTGCATCAAAAATAGCTGGTCATATGACTGGTAGAATAAATTTCAGTAGTTGGTTAGGTCAGAACTCCAAGACAAATAAATACTACAGATTGTTGCAAGAACTTCAATACCATATGAGGTTAAGCACATCAACGGATAAAATTGGGTTAAGACTAGAGTATATGCCAGTATTGAAAAAGAAGCTATTGAATCCATTATTAGAAAAAGGTTCTGAAGGAATAGCTAGTGTTATTGGATTAATGGATGAATATTATTTAACCAAAGAGGATTGGGATACAATAATGGAATTCATGATAGGGTCGGATACAACTGCTCAGCAATTGAAGAAGATTTCAACTAAAACAAAGACAGCATTTACCAGAAGGTATAACACGATGACCCATCCTGTTTCCATTTATAGAGCTGGTACAAGTACTGTTACTAGTGGTGGGACACGTAGTACACCAGATTTTGAAGATGTGGTTGATGCTGATAATGCTGCTCCTGCCGCGGAAGGTGAAGACGACACAGACACTTTTGATTTGAAGAAGGATAAATTGATAAAACAAAAGATCAGACCATCGAAGAAGAGAAATACAACCGCTACGAAATCGTCTACTGTTACGAAAAAGAGAAAAACTAAGGCATAATCTTTATTTTCTAAATAACTATTTGATTTTGTTGATTTATACATTTTTAAAGTTATATTTTCATATGATACAGCATTAGTGTGGAGAATCATTGATTGGATAAAGAGTTATTATTTGTCGCACCAATTAATATTCTGTTAAACTGTGGGTTATAGTCTACAAAATTTATGAAATACATTGTTTGACCCAAAAGGAAAGTTGTATTGATCATAAAAAACTCTTGATTTTGTCTTGGGAATTGTTTCAATTTTCCTTTGTCATCTTGGGTAGTCATATTTTTCGTCGGGTCCTGCAACAAGTATTGAATTATTGGCAATTTAATTATTTTGTTCTTTGTAACAAAATTATTATGTTGTTTCATGTTCCGTGATGTATCATATGCATTAAATAGTCCAATTTTTCTTGGGTCCAGTTTATCCTTGGTGGCCTTAATTAGAGATGGAATGAAAGAAGGTGAAAAAATCAGAATGGAAACTAAGGATAACAAAATGAGTATAATCAAACACAAAACATTTTTACGATTTAGTAAATTTCTTGAATAATACCATTTTTCAAAAATCTCACTCTCCAGATCCTGCGATTCAGTGTCGGTTGGAGGGAATTGGTTCTCTAAATCTATCAGATCTAAAATATCTTGAGGTCGGTATGTATGTTCTGTGTTGTGACTGTCAATGTCTGGCAGAGAGAATGAGTCTGCTGATTTATACATGTGTGACATTACCAGCAACAGTTATTAGCAAATATATGTTTTTCATATGTCTTCACCGTTTTCATTCAACATTTCTGTAGTTGAAACAGTTTGCTCTATGGGCAATGTAATAGTTAAAGTTTGTGACGCCTCTAATACAATTCCCGGCAGAAATTTATGCGTTCTGCTTGTGTCGGCATATTCGAACGAGCGTAATGGAATAAAACTAAATCGAGGCTGGCTGTGAACCCTTTGAAATGCAATATTATTTGGAAAAGCCCTGATTGAAAAAGTCAAGAGAACAATAGATAGATACATTCTATTAGTGGTAGGGGCTTAATAAGAATATATAGGAGAAAAGAAAAGGTTACAGTATTTAATAACAACTTATTTTCAAAGAGTTAAATTTGAATTTGATAAAAAAAATGGCAGAAAAAGAAACTAAATCAACTTCCAATCTTCACACGATGAAGACACAAATCCTAATTACTGATGTGCCAGATTATAAATTCAAAAATGATTGGCCAAAGGTTCTTGAAAAGGAATTATTCAATGAAGTGTTCCCAGATTTGAAACTCGATTTACAATATTTCACTCCGCTATCGTTCTTACACAGAATAGTTATTATAATGGGTACTGAAGCATCTACTGTTAAAATTCATGAATACTTAAAAGAATTACTGAATAAGGAAGGCTCAACGACGATGAAACTATACATGACTGAATCACTGTTAATTTCCAGCAACACAAATGGTAAAGCACCTGTGAGATCACGTTCCTTTGATGATGTCAGTCAATATGAAGGCCAAGAGATCAAGTTGAACCCAATAAAGAACTTAAATTCATTGGGAAAACCCATCTTATCGCTTAATACTGTCCCTCAGATCACTGGTGTGACGTCTTCTTCATTAACCGTTGGTGGTAAATCATTATCCCCTGATAGAGCGTCCTTGGAATCACCCACTTTGTTGAAGTTTTCTTCAGATTCTAAGTCTGTTTATTATCAAGAACCGTTACCTAAAGTTTTTTTGCCCAATGGCGGTGAGAAAGATGAGACTGTTACAGTGAATAAAACTAAATGTCTCTTTAAACCAAAGAATCTGATACCTTTGACAATTGATACAAATATTCCCGGTGATGGTGTTAGGAATAGTCCAAATGATACACCTCCAAGAAGCCCTACCATTACGCTAAACCAAATTATTGAATAGGAACGAAATCTTTAGTCGTATAAATTACATGCAAAATTAAATAGGGAAATTGATATATATTTTTCTAAAAAAATCAAACACTGATTGTTTTTTTTCAATCTTCACTATGTGCTTCTTCTTCTTCTTCTTCTTTCTTCAAACGTTGTTGTTCTCTTTCATGGAAAGTATTCACTGTAGTCAAAGAAGAATATTCAAACGGTTCCACTTGTGGACAATTTCTTCTAATTAAATTAAATATTACATTCCCGGGGCCAATACAAACTGCATTTGTCACGTTGAAGGCCTTATTATTAATAGTCTCATAACATTTCGTAAATTCCACTGTATTGGAAGAACATTTGATAAATTTCTCTAATGCATGATGTACAAATCTTGACACACCACCATCTAAGTTTGCAATAATGCCCATTGGTAATTCTGTCAATGTCTGAGTATTATTTTCCTTTAATATTGACCATATATAATCATACAATGGCTCTTGTATGGGTCTTAATATTCTATCGTTATGAAATGCTATATTTGAAGGATTAGTCAATTCAGTAATTCTCAATCTGGGGAAATTCACATGCAATTCAGTTCTTAATGATTCTAAATCTTCCACTAGGCCCGTCACTACACACTGTTTCACGGAATTAGCATTGGCAATGGATACGGTGCTGTTCGGTATCGGTAGAGACATTAGCAATTGATCTACCTCGTTTGGCAGGTCTGTGGCATTTGGCGATGAAAGGGCCCACATTTCGAATTTACTTGAGTGGTTAATCTTATGTGCAATTAGATATTTTTCAGTGTATTTTATCATCAAATCGTTACGATAATTGGCGATTTTGAAAAGGTCATTCAATGTAAAGAGATTGTTTATGGATAGACACGTCAATTCCCCCAATGAATGGCCAAGGAGCAAAGGTGCTTCATCTTCAGCATCGATCTGTGAGGAAGAAGATGCGTTCTGCGAAATAGGCGACGATATCTTGTACAGTTGATATAGCAGGTTCGAACAAACAGCAATCGACCCGGGATTAGATGGATTATGAAAGATAAAATTTAACAGATCATTAGCGTTACTGCCATTATTCTTCAGTATTTGCTGGAATTCCCTCGATTTATTTCTTATGAGTGCCTTCAGCACGGGAATGGAAATAGGTGTGCCTTGTCCAGGGAACGTGATCAATCTCATGTGGTTCTTTAAGTATCAGTGAGTACACCGGGACCTGGATGCTGTTCTTGGCATGTAACAAGCAGTATCACTGGATACACACACTATATATCCACTAGTAGCATACATGGACAGATCTAAAACTCATCGCTAGGAAGACTAGCGTTAAAACAGACGGTTCCGGGTGGGCGCACATTAAAGCACGCCACGAGTCTGCGCAGTGCAGTGCAGCTTTGCTCTGTTCGGTGCCGGCAAGGAAGTCTCAGTCCAGAAGGACAGAACTGGACAGACCGGGACGGTCTGTGTGGTTCACTCTTGAAGCATTGTGTTATGTGTATAAATGTATGGATATATATATGTATTTGTGTATGTGTGTGTATGTGTATGTGTGTTGAAATGCTTTGGCAAACCCGCTTGCACACCTTATCTGTCCACCGAGCTAGCCAGAGGCCTCCAGACAGACAGGCCCGCTTATCGTAAACAGTGTGACGGTGGCCTTTCTGGGCAGTCCGCCACGCCGACACTGCCCAAGGGCAATAGCAATGGCAATGACTCAAACAACTCCAACGGTCTAGATATATATATATACAGCAAAACATTAAGCAAGCATCAGAAAGAGAGACAGAGAAACGAATCAAAACCACCAGACCTGCAATGTCATCAAACCAATCTACTCAAGCCCCATTGCCCTTCCGCTACCAATTCATGGCAGGTGCCATCGCAGGCATCTCGGAACTTATGGTAATGTACCCATTAGACGTTGTAAAGACAAGAATGCAATTGCAGGTATCCAATGCTGTGTCCACATCAACTACGCATTACAAGGGCGTTGTGGATTGTTTGTCTCAGATAGTGAAGAAGGAAGGTCCCATGCATATGTACAAAGGTATTTCATCGCCTATGCTAATGGAGGCTCCAAAGAGAGCGGTGAAATTTGCCTCCAATGATGAGTTTATTAAAGTTTGGAAAAGAATTGTCGGGACCAATCAACTAACTCAACAGATTTCTGTGTTAAGTGGTGCATCTGCGGGCATCACTGAAGCTCTAGTCATCGTCCCCTTTGAACTGGTGAAGATAAAATTACAAGACGTCAATTCTAAATTTAAGGGCCCATTGGAAGTGCTTAAACATATTGTGAAAGAAAACGGTGTTAAAGGTTTGTATAATGGGATTGAATCTACTGTTTGGAGAAATGCAGTCTGGAACGCAGGTTATTTCGGTGTTATCTTCCAGGCAAGAGAATTGATGCCCATTGCCACCACAAAGAGTGAAAAGACAAGGAATGATCTATGTGCCGGGTTTGTTGGTGGGACTTTTGGTGTCATGGTCAACACGCCATTTGATGTCGTGAAATCTCGTATTCAAAGTGATGGTAACGAGATTATCAATGGTGTAAGGAAATATAATTGGACTTGGCCATCTGTGTTGAAAATTTACCATGAAGAAGGATTTAGAGCCTTGTACAAGGGGTTCGTTCCAAAAGTGTTAAGATTGGGCCCAGGTGGTGCGGTACTTTTAGTCGTCTTCACAAATGTGATGAACGTCTTTAGAGAATTCCACGAAAAAAGATAATGGAATATTCTGCTTCTATTTTATTTTAATTTTGTTTTGCTTGTTTTTGGATACTTATTCTTATTGAACAGAAATTTTTTTTGGGTGATTGATCGTGATTTCATTCCATTAATAACGATCAATCGCATTGGAGAGCAGTACAAACTGTGCATAATAACTAATAACAATGATACGTGTAAATATAATTCTTCTGAAATGCTCTGTTTTTTTTTTTTTTACATACTTAAGCACATACATTACGCATACATGAGTACACTGTTATTTATTTTATATAAGCTAGATACACATTGATAAATTGAAAATCATAATATCATTCATTAACTGGCATCGAGTCTTTGCTTCATTGTGAAAAATCAGAAACCCCGAAAAGGGTCAAGTTAACCCAACTCAATCCGAAGCATACATCTCTATTATAGTGTGTACAAGGTATACAAATTTAAATATCCAATTGAGAAAGGAATAATAAACAACTAAACAGCCATGTCAGATATACCTGTTTTGCCGACTTCAACAATGGATTCAGCAATTTCACCATTGCAGAAATTTATAGTAATAAGATTTTCAGACGTAAGGATAAATGATTTACAATTAAATATAACACAAATACCCATATCTACCATAAATACACATTGGCTACGTCGAATGTGTAGAGATTTACTACCACGGGAAACTAAACTGTATCGTTTGAAATTTATTAGATCCGGCGCCTTATTGAATTCTCGATCGTCCTTAGCATTACAAATTCAGGACTATTTTAAAGATTTGAATGCTAATGATGTTGACTCAAACAAATTCTATATTCATTGTATTGTAGGTAATGATGTGTTAACTGAAGAAGAGTTGGCAAGGGAAGATTCACTGGATGATATGGGTCCCAATGAAGAAGGGACCACAACACAGGCTATTGGGTTTGATAGATTAAGAGCTGTCGGTTTTAGTGACAGAGAGATTGAACTGCTAAGACAGCAGTTTAGAACCACATATGGTGATCTTGAAGAGAGATTAAATGCGAGAGATGACGACAACGATGATGACCAAGCCATTACTGATATTAGACAATTGGAAGAGCAATGGATGGAAAGTGGAGGTCATGGTCCTACTACTGAGAATGGAATGGTTAATAATAATGTATTTGATGATGATAGATTTAACTCTATCCCAATTACAAATTTGAAACATAATACGGATTTACTAATTGGTATCTTTATTGGATTTTGTTTCGGAGTATTTGCATTTATTTTAATGAATGTGGATGGACTACTTAATAAGAGACAAAGAATGTCCATGTTTGCAGGCATAATAGTCAATATTCTCTTTTGTTTATTTAGAGGCTTTTAACATTTTTCTTTGTTTGCAAGCACCTAAATTATTGAAGTGCATGATGTTGTTGTTTTGTTATACATAAATTTCTTTATTTAATTACTAAAACTATCACACCAATTTTCTCATGCTGTCTTAGCGATCCTAATACTGTACATATTATTTTACCATCCCATCTTCTATCTCATGCCTTCTTGAGCTTTAATTTTAACGACGGATTAAAAGATAGGCATTTTCTTGTCTTAAAGTGTTTAAGTTTCTATAGTTACCTTCCAATCTCATCAAGAGTCCGCCGAAGGAGAAATACACTGCGATTATATCTTTACTAACTTCTTCAAATTTATAAGCAGTCCCATACATAACATAATCATAATCATCAGCAATAGATCTATCACCAGCTTGTGGAGGTCTCCAACTTCTCTGTGCATTATCTTGATTAACTTCGGAGTCTTCTTCAATACTTAAAGAAGAAGATATTGTGACAGTTAATTGATCTTGATTAGACACAGGAAACAATTCGGTATTTATATCTAGTGTCAATTTACATTGTTCCTGAGTTGTCGATGATGCTTCAATACGACAGACTTTGTTGTAACGACCTGGGTCAACTTCTGAGACAGTAAATATATCATCAAATAGAGTGTTAGACATTATGGACCTTTTTGTTGGATATGGTTATGCTGGTTTTCTACTCGATATTAATAAAAAGGTACAATTTAACAACATATGCTCTTATTTTTCAATTTTTTTTTTCAATAAAATTTTTCAGAATTTGAGCGTCGCTAAAGCAAAAGAGAAACGTACTAGAGGAAAAAATATAAGATATTAAGTGCGATGCCCATCGAAGAGAAAATAAAGAAATACTGTATTAATAAATTAAGGTTAAATATATCTACATCTTCTATTTCATATTAAATGGGTTATATTTGACAATTTAGAAAGTTTATGTAAATATCAAAAAATGTCATGCTTAACATTGAATAGTATGACTATGAAGGTCACTTCAATTCTTGTTGTTTTTTTTCTTCCAATCATTAGTGTAAAGTAGTTGAATGACTTCTCTTGGTTTTATAATCTTTAATGGCAGCCTTGATTGCATCCTCTGCCAACATAGAACAGTGCAATTTGACAGGAGGCAAAGATAATTCCTTGGCAATTTCAATATTTTTAATCTTAGCGGCATCGTCTACAGACATCCCATTCACCAATTCAGTCATATAAGAGGAGGAAGCAATTGCGGAACCACAACCGAACGTCTTAAATTTGACATTTTCAATGATACCAGTATTATCATTAACTTGAATTTGTAGCTTGATTACGTCACCACAAGCAGGTGCACCCACTATGCCTGTTCCGACATTGGATAGTTTCTTGTCTAGGGAACCCACATTTCTTGGGTTGGTGTAATGTTCTATGACCTTTGCGTGATAGAGTCTTTTTGTCAACAGTGACTGAGATGTGGATTTGGAAAGATTCAATAATGATCTAGTTGAAAGTCTGGGTATTAGGAAGTTCATTTCTGTTGGATCTGGGTCTGGGTATATGTATGAAATATGAATTTGGTTCAAGTATTCTGGAGGGGTTAGATAATACAGGTCATATATTTACCAAGATTGCCCTTCATGCATATATATAATTATGGATCTGCTGATGAGTTGATGGCAATAATTCCTCGAGAAATTCGTGGGACACCCATTTTTTTTCAAAATTGCAATTCCAAATGACTAAGCGCTAAATTCCCCGCCAACCGCTGTGTGACACGTGAAATTCGCCGGTTTCGGAACTCCAGGAATATAAACTTGATATCTAGCAAAGTTAAGTATATTAAATTCTATTTCTTTTGAATTGCTCATCCTCGATATATTAAGGACTATGCTCTCTGATTTTGTATCGACTGTTCTTGTCAAGAGACCACTTTTCCGCTTGAGTAGACATGATCTCAATACGATTGTTTGCACACGATTGCTGATATCAAAGGGTGGCATGGCCTTTTATAGAATTTTTAGGTAGTTGTTGCTGTTCAAAATACAACATATCGTTCATTAAGATATCAAACCTTTTTTCACAGGCTTTGATTCTTTTAATATGCGGAACTATCACTTTGCCATGGAAAATACACATTTCTTCATGTCATGGTAGAGATATGTCAAGTGCATTTTATGTATCTACAAATTCAAGTCTCTAGAAATCTTTGAGATAATTTGATTTGAAAATAGAAACGTGATTGGGAATAAAATAGGCCACGTTGAGTCTGCTAAGAAAAAAAGTATACTCTGTTGTTTGCCAATGTTACACGGAAACTGTGCCACGTTTATCAATGATATGTACTGTCAACATGTTTGACCTTGTGAGGGAGTATATTTCGTACAAAAATCTCTTATATAAGATGACAGAATCAAATTGAGAGAACATTTCAGTCAGGAAAGGAAACCTGCCAAAACAACTAAGTTCTCAAGACAATACTTCAAGTGATAATTACGAATTATTTTCTGAAATGAGTAAAGGTACGGTTTTCGTTGCAGAATAGTCTTCGAAAGCTTTAACTGATTACATGAAGTCAGACAGCGTCAATAACATTTGGCGGCAAAAGAAGGTAAGTTTACCAGTCTGATGAGAGACTTGATGTGGTCATTACACTGCAACCCCATCCACTGCTACCGTTCCAGAGTGGACACTGCATAAGTCTTTGTTCCCAAGATGTCGGAAGAAGTATGTATGCTGCATTTATTTTGTTAAGAAAGGCGAGAGTGCAAGTTAACTTCTGCACTATTCATTTTATAGCAAAATTTTTTGGGAATTACAGTATTAATTCTTGAAGATATAGTCCTTATTATGTGTTAAAAATATCCCGGCAGTCCTTGAAGAATGATACATCATATTCTGTCTTGTATATAGTTCAAAATTACGCCCCAACAAATGTTGCTTTCATGTTAAAGTTTTGATCTAAGATTGGAATATAATATGCCCGAATAGGGTGTCTGAGGACGCCTTAGTTAAATTTGTAATTTTTTGATGTTTCTATATTTTTCATGCTCGAATAAGGTACATATTTGTATTAACATAGTCGAGCAATTCTAACCAACTGAATGGAATAAGAAACAGCGCTTTCAAGAAATGCAAGATATCGAACTATGCAATTGATTAGTGAATTTTATTTGCAGTTGTACAGACAACACAAGTCATGAGCGTCCATTTGGCACCTATTTGGTGATAATATAACTCACATTTCCACGAGGAACCCTGCCGCCGCGGTCTGTTACCGCGGAAACAACGTTCACGAAGCCCTTGGCGTTAAAAAGCCTGCATTTTTTACCCCACTATCTCACAGGCAATTACGTAGTTTCGGCTAAAGGGGCTCTCTTCGAATAAATTTCAATGAAAATAGCAAACAATTGAAGTCTTTTTTTTTTAATATGTAGATCTCTTGATGAATGGGGACACAACATAATTAGCATTATCTCTGGTAAATCTGCAGCAGGTTACAGCTTCAAGTTTTCTGCCGAGTAAACTAGCAATATTCCGTTACAAATAAAAAGCATTATTTCTTATTATCGGTACCAATCACCTCCTGTTTAAAAGAAAGTAGGCAAACAAATAAATAATACTCGCATTCAAGTTTATGGATTGTTAAATTAAAATATCAAATGACTGAAAAAACTGATATAAGCAAGAAAGCATATCCTTCCATTATAAAAGACATTGATGTTCCTTTAGATTGGTTATACAAAGGTAAAAGAAAATCAAGATCTAAAAGTCAATACCATACTACTCCAAATAAGGACGGTACAACCAACACGAATACTATTGGGAAAGTTAAAAGTAACAAATCTGACCAGAAATCAGAATCTCATTCTCCACCATCGACTTCCACTGCGTCATTATCAACTAAAAGTGATAAAAGATCTGGAAGCAATGAATTTCTTCCATGTAATCAATTCAGAGCAAGATCTCAATCAGTCTCGAATGGGATTCTTGCGGCACCATTTCCGGAAGTAAAGAAAGCTCATGTCACATCATTACAAAATGAAGGAATAAAAAGAAGCAGATCTTCTTCAATATCAGTAGTCCCATCTTCTTTCACTGTTACCGCACATGATGCAAATCAAGGGTCACCTTTAAAAAGAACAACGTCTTTGAATGAAAAACCTAAGAAGTCGTCGTTACTAGGTTCATTGTTCAGTAGAAAACTTTCAAGTCAACCACACAATAAACAACCACTTACGATACAAACAAACACAGCATCAAAAAGACGGGATTCTTCTTCAAGTACTAATTCTCCAAAGAAATTACCCTTTACTTCTGAGAACTCTCCCGTGACACCATCTCCTAATAGAGATGAGACACTTTTAAAGGTATTAACCAATATTTCATTAAGGCGAGTAAATTTTGCAGTAGATAAGTTTACCGATGATCCGCCACAACAGTTGCCATCAAGAAAACCCAAATTAGGAGATGTTTTGATTCCATCAGAAATGATTAGTGAACTACCACCTATATCCGTGGGCATAACCACCAGCAGCAACTCAGGCAATACTTTGATTACAAACAAACTCCCCAGGTATAGCAAAGACTCAAAGGAATACAAGATTGCTTTGGAAAGATATAAGAAAGGTTTAATTGAGGCTGGAAAACATCAAGAAGAGGCAAGAAAAGCTGCAGAGAGAATTGCCAAAGAAGTCCATAGTTTCAGACAACGTGCAAGTTCTCTAACGTCAGCTGCTGCCAATGTAGCCAAATCTACTGTAAACAGCACTCTTTTGAAGACTAATAAGGAAGATGAATTAGATACCAAAGTTGATGTCAAAGCTTCAACATTATCCATTGATAAACCAATTCATTTACATGAAAATATTTTTGGTACTGATTCTAATGAGTTAAACTATACTAAAGAAGTGACTTTGGATATTATATATACACGATGTTGCCATTTAAGAGAAATATTACCCATTCCGTCGACACTAAGACAAGTAAAGGGTAAAACAATTCCTTTACAAACTTTAAAGTTTTTAAATCCAAGACCTACCTTAATTGATATTTTATCATTTTGTGATTTTATTTCTATTATACCTATTCATACAATTGTTTTTGATAATGTTGCCTTAACGTCACAAATGTTTCGAATTGTACTATCATCTATTGTTAATTCAACTACTTTGGAAAAATTGGGATTGAGAAATGTTGTAATAAATGAAGAAGATTGGAAGCTGTTTTCTAAATTTCTATTGCAGAACAAGTCACTGATAAAATTGGATATCTCTCAAACAAAAATTAAATCTGATTTACCGATAACCTGTTATCGTGAAAATATGGACTGGTCACTCTTTTGCCAAGTGTTGAAAAAGCGAAGGAGTAAACCCTTAGAAGAGTTACTAATGAATGGTGTCAAATTCAGTAGAATTCCTTTGGGTATATTTCAGGATTTGTTAAACGTATTTGGGCAAATGAATTCCGAGACAAGCCTACGGTTAGGATTAGCTGTTTCTGATATGACTGGAGAGTGTTTGAAGATCCTATTCATTTGGATGTCGAAATATAACGTGGAAGGTGTTGATCTGGCATTTAATAATTTAGATAACCTTTTGAAACCAGTGATCAAAGGCTTGGCCACTTTAGACTATAAAAATCTAAGGTATTTTACATTGAACAGCACAAATATAACTTCATTAGAAGATGCACATTCCCTTATAAGATACCTTTCTAGGTTGCCTGCTTTACAGTTTCTTGATCTAAGTAACTTACCACAACTTTTCCCCAAGATTATACCCGACTTACATAAATATTTGCCACGGTTCCCCAACTTGAAGAGAATCCACTTTGACAACAATGACCTAACTTATAGAGAAATAGCAATGGTTTGTAATATTTTACAGAAGTGCACTCACCTATCACATGTTTCATTACTTTCCCAACACCCACCAATGAAGGAAAAACAAATAGAAGATGATATACACATTGAAGAGGAAGTAAATAAAGACCGTAGCAATAAAGATCCGTTTAATAAACACTCGTTATGGGCCACACTTTACTCATTAGCACGGAGTTCTCCTAATCTAGTAAGCTTAGATATCGATTATGATGACGTTTCAGAGGAAATGAGATCAAGAATTGCACTTTGTTTAATGAGGAATATGCAAAGAACAATGGATTCAAGTTTTGAGCTTGACGAAACTCTTTTGCAGGACAATTTACTATTTGATGGATCTCTAATAAGTGAAACAGCAGAAACAGCCTTAAATAAATTGGCTGACGAATCAGTAGAGGATATTGATCCTTCAAGAAAATATTTATTGAAAAAGTACCTAGAAAAGCTGGAGAAATTACATTCCAGCGTTCAACAGACAATTGACTCGATGTTCGAGAAAAGAAAATCCGGTGAATTACCATTAGAGGAAAAGGAAAATCTAGTAAGACTATTATTATTAGAAAAAAATCTCTTAAATATTTTGGAATTATTTTCCAAGATCCCGTTTTTATCTGATGTATTCGACTCCAGTTCAGTCCAACCAACTCCGACAACTGCAATTCTTGATGACGGAAAGATAAGTAGGAGACCACAATTGAAACATTTGGATTCTGCAAGATTACTAAATCAAGCAATTACAACTCCGATAGACAACACTGCTGATCCGCATCTAATGGCCACAGAAGCTGATAAAGTCATTGATGTGTCTACGGGGAAACCAGTATTACACAAAAGTTCCTCCAATACGTCACTATATGGCAAAAGACAAGAAGAGGAAGAAGGAGAATTGCATAAATGGGGGTTCTTTATTCAACAGAAGCAACAAGATAATATTGGCTCAATATCTGAATCGTCATCTAGTCATTCTAATGATTCAGAACTATCACAGTCGTCACCAGACTATATTACCAAAGCATCTTCTTACGTTGATGAAAAAGCAAGTACTCCGAAGATTTTGCCAAAAATCCCATCAGGACCACAATTGAGAGAGGCTATTATAAAAGCGAAGGGTATAGCCTCTATAGATGATTTAATACAAAATGTTAATGACAATAGAATTGCAGTAGAAACTATTAATAATGAAGCAGTTTTAATAGGAGTTAATCCTCAAACGGGCAAGGATCTGAGTAAAGATGAAACAGTAACTGAAAAATACGATGAACTGTTGAACAACTTGTCAAATAACCGTTCTACCAGTAATAAAGTATAGAACCTGAATATATTTGATAGTATCTTCTATTTTTACATATTATATAGGTACTAATTATGAAAAATAAAAAAATTTAAAGACGTTTCTAAACTGATTTTTTAATGCTATTGAATCATTCGTTAGATTGTCCCTTGATAATCTGAAAAGAGATACTAATCCTGTTGCACTCAAAAAGGTAATGATGGTGGCACATCTTTGTCTGCTTCTTACATTTTTGATCTTGAAGTATTTGCATACTCCAGCACAAATGTGATATGTTGCGGACCAAAGTAAAACAGTTGATGGAATAATGCCACCAAATAGTCTAATCCACTGATTGGGATTTGTTAATAACACATTCATATACGTCAATCTATCATTATAACTCAATCGCATTCCCCGCTTCATAATAATCAAATGGAGTATAAGAAATGGTGTTAAGACGTATCCAGATACAATTAATGGCGAACGCTTAAATTTCTTTCTCCAACCAAGAAAATACCCTATGATTCCTCCAGTAAGTCCGATGTATTCTTGCGGTAAATCTTCTGTAGTTAGTACTTGTTCAGAACCACTCTTGATATTACGTATTTCATCCTCCTCCTCCGTATCTTTTCTTTCGTGACGATAAAACCAATGAGAAAGACGTAGAACTATACCACTAGAAACATGTAAAGTTAATGAACCGATAATGATTTTCGTTATGAAAGTTAGGGATCTTCCTGTAATAAACTTCAAAAAATTACAAGAAATCCCTGTCGGTTCAACAGCCGGTATTATCAATGTATGTATATAATGTAATGGGAAGTAAAGTAGCATAGGTCCTACAGAATATTTTTGAATCCGTCTCAGGACCTTGATTATTTGTGGGTTAGCAAACACATCTCTTTTCTTAGACGACGCCAGTGAGGATAGCTGTGATTGCAAGGGAGTTAGTTCTAAACTTTCTGGTGATATTGGCTCTGGTACAACTTCTTTAATTTGCATTTCATGAGTATGTTAGTTTATTTTGGCTAAGTTTTGATGAATTTCTAATCTTCAATCAACAGTAGGAACTTCGCTTTTTGATGTATATAGAAAAAAACCCATATAATGACAGTCACAGTTGAAGTGTCATTGGAAAGAGTACGATAAATATAGGATTTTAACATATTTCGAATAATTAATTGTAATTGTTTAGATTAGTCTCTTTAACAAATTTAAATAAGAATATATAAAACCTTTACGGTTATTTGGCACAGTTGTTCATTTCCTGAACGATTTCATTTTTTTGGACCAGGCATATCTTACCGATTTCGAGACGCCTGCTGTACATATACCTTTCAATGTTTGTAAAATGCTTGACTTGTATATTCTCTTCTGCAATATGCTGGTTGCATTGTCCACAGTGAACCCTTTCGGTAAATATGTAGAACCGTTTATAACCACATCTTTATAGATCGGCTGATAGTATTGCTGGAAGTGTTCAAAATTCTTATCAACAATATTATGAACTTTATTGGGATTTTCTCCACCTAGTGTGTATCTAATATCCCCCAAATAACTCAATCCCGTGATCTCCTTATAAAATTGGAATTCATCTAGTTTACCGTTATTTCTTTTCAGTGTCAAATGTTTAGCCAGAGTTGCGGCAGCTTTCAAATTCATTTGATTCCAATATTGAACCCTTAAATCATTTTTTAGAATCTTTACTGGTTTCTGTAATCTGCCAGCTAAATAAAAGCTATCCCATGTCGCTAAATCCTTCAATAACCTTTCCATTGAAACAATACCATATTTTACTTCGTGTCCATTTATCTCCACAAATGGATTGAAATAGATGCCTGCTCCAATATCTTGGAATTTGGAGATCACGTCAGTACCCAAATATTTCAATGTAGAGTAATGATTCGGATGCTGTCTCATATTCAAAGAATGGAAATGAGTTGGAAAAGTGACACCTAATATTAGATCAATCTGGGGAAGATTAGATTCTTCCTTGTTTGTTCGATAGCCTGACTGTTCAAAAACGCCTGAACCGTATCCAAATGCATACCTTATAGGTGCATTAAAAGTGTTCATAATTGTACTTAGTTCCCTTTCTAAGTTATTATCTAGATCCATGAACTGATTACTGGCAAAATTTGGAGGTAAGCGGTTGAAAGTAAACATATAATCTGTAAAACTAGACGTTAATTCATCAGATTTTTTAATACCCTTTTCGAGCAAAGATAACTGACCGTTATGAGTAGCATTATTGGTGTCCGTTATAAAAGGTGTGTTCCCGATCTCTGTGTGAGAATGGTTAATTATCTTCTCAGTCAAGGCGTTCTTTTTGTCAGGTCCCTCATGATCAATGGAAGAGGTGCTTTGACGCCTAACTGTCGAAGCAATCCGTATCCTAACTGTCGTGCTTATTTTCAACAACGGCAGCAGGTGAGGACGTAGATGTTGTGGCAGCATATTGCGTTTATGTTCAACCTTTTATAAACCAGCTGGACAACTACCATTCTTGAAGAGTTTAAAAATGTTGTTCCAACTTAATTCTTCCAATATTCAGTAATATGGCTTAGCTGCACCGGGTAACTAGCATATATACATGCCAATTCAAAATGATCATAACACCTCCAACTAACAGTAAAACCATTGTTCGTTCTATTTAGTTCCTGTGTTTAAATTATACTATAAATGTATAGCCGCGCATATTTATCCATAATACTTATTGTTCAATATCACTCATCCATTGCTGGGGAATCTCCAGTTGTTGATGCTTAGACACCCTTCGAGAAAATTGAAAATTTGAAATTTCCTCAGTGAAAAAAAAAAAAGTAAAATAAAAGCTATCTCATCTCATATAAACTTCAATTACGATAGACTACATTTTAATGCTTGTCTAATTTAGCCACTCTGTTTAACTAAATATCCACGAAACTACTCAAACCACATTTTCAAATAATAAAGCCAAGCATGACGACGAACCAGAAACCATGGAACAGGTCAGCGTCTTCCCTTTACCATCACATATCCTGTGTGAAACCAAAATTTATAACTCGTGTAGATGATGTTCTACATTTTACAAAGACAATGACATTTAGGAGTGAGATTATTCCAAATAAATCAAGAGGTACTTTATCAACCAGTCTTCTCTATTCTCAGGGAAGCGACATTTACGAAATCGAATGCGATTTACCCCTGGCATCATTCTATCAAACCATTACGGGGAACCGAGAAGATGGTTCATCATTATCTTCAATGCCCAACTCAGAATATGGAGATGCCTTTAAAGAAGTTGAAGACACAAAGCTGTCCACAAAATGGATTTATGCCGGTGAAACGGTAACTAAGATGAGTTACCTTGATAGCTCTCTGGATAGCACAATAATCGCTATGTCTAAGAATGGATCTCTAGCATGGTTTAAAGATGGTTGTAAGGTACCTATCCATATTGTGCAAGAAATGATGGGTCCAGCAACGAGATTTTCCTCTATTCATTCCCACGTTAGACCTGATTCTCTTGCCGTATCTGATTTTTGTTTATCTGCCAATTTAGACACCGTTATAAAATCACAAAGCAGTGGTACTGAAGAAGATAGTATTTTAAAAATAATTGATAACTCAGGGAGACCGGGTGATATTCTACGTACCATTCATGTTCCTGGAACTACAGTAACACATTCTGTAAGATTTTTTGACAATCATCTATTTGCCTCCTGTTCAGATGATAATATTTTAAGATTTTGGGATACTAGAACATCTAATAAGCCTTTATGGGTTTTAAATGAACATCAAAATGGCAGATTAACATCATTTGACACATCCCAAGTAACAAATGAACTATTTGTAACTGGGTTTAGCACAGGCGTCATCAAGCTATGGGATGTTCGTGCAGTAGAGAGCGCAACTACTGACTTGACACATAGACAGAATGGTGAAGATCCAATTCAAAATGAACTGTTAAGTTTGTATCATTCTGGTGGGGATTCTGTTGTTGACGTACAATTTTCTCCAACTTCTTCGTCAGAATTCCTAACAGTAGGTGGTACAGGGAACGTATACCATTGGGATACTGAATATTTCTTTTCCAGATATGATGACGATAATGAAGATGATGTCTTAACGTCTGAGACTAGGCCAGAAGAATTACAAGGACAATGTTTAAAATTCTTCCATACGGGCGGAAGTAGAAGATCAAGCAGTCAATTCGGGAAGAAGAATACTGTGGCATGGCACCCTGTTATTGATGATTTTATTGGAACTGTTGATGCGAATAGTTTAGTTACCGTCTACAAGCCCTTCACCAGTAGAGATCTATGATATGGTAACATTTATTATCAAGATATATATTAAGAATATACTTACTTAATTGTAATTGATAATACATTAATTTGAAGCATTATTTTTATGATCATCAGTCTGTGATATAACAAACAACGTATATGTAAAGACTTGGCATGATATTAAGATGAAAAATAAATAACAAAAACTCGTAAATATTAGTATATAACAGTTTTTTTCATAAAATAAGGAATATTAGCATAAAATCATAAGAAAAAAGAAATAATCATTAGCAAATACCAAGGTTGGATATTAATGGCATTGGCAGCACCTTCAAAAGTTTCCATCTCATGATGGTGTTCAGTTGATAATGTTTCATAAGCTGTTGGAATTGGGGTTAGACTTAATGTTGGAGCTAGAGTTGTAGTTGGAACTGGAACTGGAACTGAAGTATATTCTTCTGGAGGACATTCGGTTGTAATGGTTGTAGTGAAAGTGTGGCGTTGTTCACATTCTATGTCAACACAGGTATATGTTAGACATTCGGAAACGAGTAAACTAGTAACTGAGGTGATAGTGAAAGTAGTAGTAACTGGTTCACATGGGTTCTCTTCAACACAAGTAATCAAAGTCTGGACAGTTGTAATATAATCAGTTGTTGTTATAGTACTTGGTGGTAGTACTGATGAGGGCGAAACAAACGAAGTACCTGAGACACTAATACTTATAGATGGAGTTGAAGAAACAGACGATGACTCTGACACTGGATGGAAAATGGAGGACGTTTCACTTTTTGGAACTGTACTAGTTTCTATAATAACAGTGGTGGTAGTTTCCTCTTCTGGTGGGACAGTAGTAGTCTCTTCTGGTGGAACAGTCGTGGTGGTTTCCTCTTCAGGTGGAGCAGTAGTAGTCTCTTCTGGTGGAACAGTCGTGGTGGTTTCCTCTTCAGGTGGAGCAGTAGTAGTCTCTTCTGGTGGAACAGTCGTGGTGGTTTCCTCTTCAGGTGGGACAGTAGTAGTCTCTTCTGGTGGAACAGTCGTGGTGGTTTCCTCTTCAGGTGGAACAGTCGTGGTAGTTTCCTCTTCAGGTGGAACAGTAGTAGTAGTTTCCTCTTCTGGTGGAATAGTAGTAGTAGTAGTCTCCTCTGGTGGAACAGTAGTAGTAGTCTCCTCTTCCGGTGGGACAGTGGAAGTTGTAGTAACAATATCTTTGTCCTCTCCACATTCTTCATCACAGTTTTTCTTCCAATAGAAGCCAGGGAAGGAAGTTTGGGAAATCATTGTATTAGGATCATAGTTATGACAACCGGGCATCAAATCAAAAACAGGTTTACCCCATTTCCAACCTTGTACGTTTGAAAGATATTCATATTGGATTTGGAAATTGGGCATCCAGACGTTGCAGTCATCCACACTTCCAGCACCATAAACGGTAAACGTAACAGTAAAATCAGTTGGATTATCAATAATCCATACCTTTTCGTTGTCTCCCCATAATTGGATGGTTCCTTGAGGTCCACTGACACCAATAACTTTTAAAGAGTGCAAATATTTCATATCGATTTGTTCTTCACCCCAAACACGGATGGTGATGTTGTAAGTGTTATCACCGACTCTCTTGACACCTTTTAAATCAAAATAATATTTCATTATACCTTCTTGTTCAAACTGCCAGTCAAAGCTAACATCAGGACAGCCATTTACAATGGTTTCACATATTTCGTTTGTTCTTTTAGCGAGTGGCGTTCGCTTATCATAATTGATCACTGAGGCATATATCTGTGATAGTAGTAGAAATATGACTATAAACTTTTGCATTTGATATTATTTGTGTGTGTGTGTGTTTTCAATTTTTGTTTTGTAGACTCTTTTACAGGATAGTAAAGGGATTAACACAAAGAGAAGCTAAAGATACCATTTTCTTCGACCAATATCACGGCGATATTTATATTCATTTTTTAAGAGTAATATCTGAAGTTGTTAGCCAGTACCACTTGAAGAGAGAGGGGGAGAGGGGCCAGCCTATATCCCCACGTCATTCCAGACGCCATACAAGATGTCTCTCTACCATTCAAGTTGTAGCATTCACCACACTGCTGTGGATATTATCAAGTGAGGAGATGGAATACAATAGCCATTTTCCCCTCTTTGAAGAAACGGTCCGCGACTGCAGCTGCAGCTGCAGTCTCTATTGTCTATTGTGTTTCCGGTGCAAGGAGTTCGTGTGGAGCAAAACGCAGTTGCGGTGTCTCGAAGGTCCGATTTACAAAACAGCCCCGTGCGGCGCGCAGCGATTGACCAGCGACGATCCTGTTACAGGGAGAGAGAAACAATGGCAGCCGGAGGTGGGCAACAGCGCAGGAACAGGGACATTACATTCTCGCGCGCCAGCAATCAAGATATCCGGCGGTGGAATGCAAACCCCTCAGGAGTTGTTAGATGTGGAGGCTCCATGTCTGCTTCTTGTTGCCTTTCTTGGAACAAAGAGGGGGGGAGAGAGAGAGAGATGGTAATGAGTGAAACTCTTTGTGAAGCTAAGTTGGGGCTTACTTTTTTTTCACTTATCCGTTTAGCAGGTAAATGTTCTAGTGTCGCGATGAAACTTTTGCCTCTTCATTGTAAAAAGAAAGAAAAAATTGGTATTTTTTTTAAATGGTATACATGTATTGTACAAAACTTTTCAAAGGGGAAAATTTAACTCCTTTACCCACTCTGTTAAATTGGAAATATGCCTAGGAGCAATTGTGTTGCCTTTCCCACTTGCAATCCTTAAAATGTATTCATTCAATTCGGCACTCCCCAATATATCCACATGCTCAGCACTCTTGGCACCGCCTCTCATATCAAATCTATCAGGTTGATGTTTTATTTCTACAATGGTGATATTAGACCCACCTGGGTTGTATGGTGATTTACCCTCCCCCCATTTGTGACACATCGCATGTGTTATCACCGGAACAGTACCGTCACCTTCAGTAAAAAATACTGGTTGCTCGCTTTCATAATCTATTGTGTAATTTAGAGTACTATTAGAATCTTCCTCCTGGTATACGTACGCCCTTTCTGTCGGATTGTGGACACCGTATATACAATAGATTTTCATATGGGGCGCATTTGGTAATGGAACCTCCAAAGGGTTAGTCCAATGCGAATGATGCAACTCATTCTCCTTCAATTCCTCTTCAGTTTCAGCATACCCGAAAGAATATTGATCTTCGATTCTCTCTTGTAACCAAGATGGTGATAGTTTCTTCACTAAGTCAATTGCATTTGACATGGTCAAATTGGAATTAATGCCCTTAGTTGGTTTTTCAAATCTGATAAAATTTCCAAATGTATCTGTATTATTATGCTGAGAATCCTCAGAAGAACTACTCATATTCCCCCATATTAAATCACCCCCTTTGGGTAGCATCGATGGGATACCACCCCATGTTCGCAATAACTGTAATCGTTCCTTTCTGCTAAAAAATTTCTCTAAACCATACATGGCAAATGCGTTTAGTTGAATTGTATCTTTCATCTCACCACTAATTAGAGCTGGTACAGCTTTAGGTGCACCTAATAATGTACCGGCCACATTAACAAATGCTTCAATATGAGTGTCAACCCAATCATTACCACCGTTGCCATATAAGTCACCTCCTGCTTCTACCCATTTTAAAAAATAAAAGACAATTTGGGATCCCATAGAATGACCAACAAGTATCACTTTCTCATTTGTCAATTCGTGAAGCATTTCTATCTGTTCCTTTAACTTACTAAAGTATTTATCACGGCGTTCCAAATCTAAATAGGCCAACCTCCAATCATATGATGCTGTCGTCATTGTGTTAGGATTATAACCAATTACTCCCAAGTTTTGTATCACTTTATTCCAAATCCAATAACCAGCCATAAAATAATCAGTAGATTCAAACCCTTGAGCAGCTCTTAACGTGAAATTCGGAGGATCCAGCCCAGTTTCAGGATCGAGCATTAGATGTTTTAACCAGCAAACTTTGTCTAGTACCATACTTCTTAGCATATAAAACGACCCCCATAATCGTTTACGGAAATGTGGCGCACTATCACATTCATCATCTCCTAGGACTCCCCAACTTTCAATCCCGGTAGATATCACTCCTGGAATCATTATAACTGGATGTTTAGCCTTGATTTCCATGTCGGCAATTAATCTCTTACCTACAGCAAAATTTTGACTCATATCATCCAGAGATGAAGAATATGGGAAATTATTTTGCCAATCTGTAATCAGTGAGCTAATACCGCCAGGTAAAATTTCCTTCCAATCATCAATATAATCTTTAACAGATTCAAAATTCATCAAATTGTCAAAATAATCTTTGTTATTATTATGAACATGCGATGCCCCGAAATAGAAGGGGATAATTAAACCAAGAAATGCACCTAATATGAATATAAATCTTCTAGAATCTCTCCAGCGTTTTTTCCCAGTATATTTTGTAACCTTATTCCTTTGATGTTCAAAATATTCTTCATTTTCGGTATGCTCATCTTGGAACTCTCTTGTATTCTCGGAATGGGTATCTTCGCCTTCTTCCTTATTCTTTTCTCTCCTTTCTTTATTATTCTTCCCATCATTATCTCTTGAGAGAGATTTTCTCCTACCTAGCTTTCTTTTAGATAGCATGCCCTAGTAATTTAGCCAGGATCTTGATATCGTTTCTCCCCCTTTCGTGGTTTATATGATCTACATGAAAGTTTTATTCGGCTTTTTTTTTGTACTCAAAGCCCGAATTGCGAACAGCTTCAAATAAAACAACCATCAGGGAAGCTCAAACACCGACAAAAAAGTGGACAATATAGAATCAGTACAGTTATGCTAAGATCAACAATAAGTAGTTGGAGAGAATACCTAACTCCCATAACACATAAATCCACCTTTCTTTCAACAGGTCAGATTACTCCGGAAGAATTTGTATTGGCTGGTGATTACTTGGTACATAGGTTCCCGATTTGGAAATGGAATATATTAATTAAAGATGTTTCGGTAAGAGATTTCTTACCACCAGAGAAGCAATTTTTGGTGATAAAGAAAGTTCCTTGTATGGAACGTGCTCAAGATATACTCTATATGGAAGATAAGGATGAAAAAGATGGTCAGCAAGGGAAGGAAAGTATGGATGATGGCGAAGATGATGATCTTGACATAATAAGGATAGCAGATGATAAGCCTAGTTTTGATACCAAGAAGCCTGAGGATGATATAGATGAGATGATGCGAGATATGGAACTTCCCGATAGTGAAGAGGAAAATGTAACAGATGCTGATGCTAATAAAGACATGATTCTTAATCATGTTGATACGAAAAGAAGATATTACGACCTTTATATTACCTATTCTACCTCCTATCGTGTACCGAAGATGTATCTTGTTGGGTTTAATGGTGATGGATCACCTCTAACGCCAGAAGAAATGTTCGAGGATATTTCCACTGATTACAGAGCTAAGACTGCCACTATTGAAAATCTGCCATTCTACAAAATATCCATCCCATCTGTGTCGATACATCCATGCAAGCATGCTAATGTGATGAAAGTACTTCTAGAGAAAGTTCGACTGGTAAATCAAAGGAGGAGAGAAAGTGAACAAGAAAAGAAGAATGATAAGATGGAATCAACTCACGATGTAGAAGATTGGGAAGATTTGCAGCAGGATCTAAATGACTCTTTAAGAGCAGATCAATATTTGGTTATATTTCTGAAATTTATTACAAGTGTGACACCCACAATCGAGCATGATTATACGATGGAAGGATGGTAATGGTTTATCAGTATATATAATAATTTAACTAATTTAGTGTTTAGAAAATGAATGGAAAAAGTATGTTCAATTGTTAAATATGTGAATATAAAACAAAGTTAATAATGCTAGGAAGCTTTTAGAGAATTTGGAACAATACTAAAGTTCTATCAGTAACTCCTCCTTAACGTCATCTTCAGCTTCAATTTGTGGTTCTTGTTCAGCTTTATCTGGCGTTGCTACCGGTGATATTCTACGTACAGGGACCGTTGGAAAATCCACCTTGGTTATATATGAGTCCTTTGTCACTGAAACCTGCTTACTTGCGTTGGGTGCATTTTCTTCACTATTTTCAGATGGGTATGGGATGAAGTTCATCTGTTCTGACTCAATAATAGACGATTCATTTAATTCGTCATTTGGATATGGAGGTTCGGATGGCATATCCAATATTGAATTCTTTTCGATTACTATATCGTTCGACGTTTTCTGTTGTTGCATCCCTGGTTCTTTTTCAGAGGGTAACTCATCGTTCTTTCTTTTATCTAGTTGAGGTGTCTGCTTTTGATTACTTATGGTAGTGTACGGATCACTATGATAATTCGCAGTCTGTCCTATTCTAGGCATTTGGGGTATATATTGTTGGTGATGCGAAGTATATTCCAAGTACGGATCAGATGGTTCTTGTGGAAGAGAATATTGCTCGGATATGTTGATATTTTTTAACTGTTGTTCAAGGAGCTGATCATATATGTTCATAATATCGGAAATTTTTGAGTTCATATCTATCAATGCATTGTATTTCTGAATTTTATCATTAAGTGCCTCATTTAACCTTGGCTTGGTCGCCAAAATTTTGCGATAAAGTGTTTGTAATTGTGTATTTTCCAAAATTTCATGGGGTGGTTGATTCTGCATCCTCTCCACAAGTGAGGCAAACAGGTATATGTCTTCCTTTTCTGCGTTATTTAAATCTAATTGTTGCAAAAAGGGAATTCTTTGTATATTTTCTTGGTTCATGGATTGCATTCTCTCATTTTGTTCCTCAGCTTCTTTCAAACTAGCGTCGATTGCCGCCTTCAAATCAGGATCATCATCATTTTCTATTGATGTCATTGCCGTGTCAACCACAGGCACAGCAGGTTGAGTAGAGTTTTTTGTTTCCCTTAATGATAGTTCAATTGCCCTTCTCAACTGCTCATCCTCATTATCAGCAATAGTAGATACCTTCTTCGATTTCGAACGGCGATTTTTTTTTTTCCTTCCTGATGAACTATATTTCCTAACTTCATAATCGTCGAAACAATTATCGCAAACCCTAACCGCTTCATAAATGCCTAAATCAGGAAGTTGAATATTATGAGAAGAGTGCTCTTGACAAAATATCCCTCCACATGATCTACAATGATGTCTCCTATTCAACATGGAGAATTTCTTTGAACAGATCATACATGCATCAGAATCTTGCCAATCTGCAGGAATACGAGAATCAAACATTGCTCTAGTCATTTCAGCCAGATCCACTTCTGGTAATATGACTCCCCTATTTGTTAATTTTTCGTAGACTTTGGACACATAATCCAACTGGGAATCATTTCTAAAAGTTTGATACATTTCCATAAATAATGTCTTCACTTCATCCATCAATAAGTCATCAGATTCTTTTTTCAAGATGGTTTGTTCGAAGGTATCCATAAATTCTCTAGAGCAAATTTCCACAATGAACGGGGTGCCACCATTCTTCACACAAATGTTTACCAATCTCCAAGAAGATATTTGAGTATTTGGATTTGATACAGTTGAAGCTATCCTTTTCTTTAAACATCTCATGGATTCCTTAGGATTGATTCGACGTGACCTAATTATATCAGATATTTCTAATGCCACTGGGAGATCTAATTCACCATTCGGGATCGATTCACTAGTAGCTTTAATGATAAGCCCTTCAAGTTCACTTATTGGAATAGCTGACATTATATATATGTTAGCTATATGCTTTTAACGGCAGGTTCCCCTTCAACAGCTGACAAATGTGAAGTGTACGAGTTGCAATACCAATATAGTTATAATTGCATTTTTAAAAAGGCGGCGTTGCTCTCCATTTTACCCGATCAAAAAATTTGTCAAGTTATAGAACATATAAAGAAACTTTTAGGTAGTTCATTCAAAAGACTTTTGATTTATTGAGTTTTGATACTGGAATTGACATACATACACACTTCTATATATATGTATGTAATAGAGAAATGGAAACATGAAGAAATATAGTTGAATGCATGAATGTTTATTGGTCTATAAATATGTATATATATGCCATTTTTATGGAAGTGGTTCTGTAAGATCATCTCTATCGTTCATTATTGATTTTAAAGATAATTGGCTGTTTGAATTTGTATTAATAAAAATATTGGTTAAGGGAGAGTGGGAAATTCCAGTATTTATGAATTTGGCCTGTGGAGGCAATGCAGTTGTGTCAAGTGGATATTGATTCTCTTTGTTAAATTCTAAATTTGAGCCATTGTTTTTAGTGTTGTATTGTGTTTCCATTAAATTTGGATTAGCACTGCGGTTAGGTAAACTGTTAACACTGATTGAGCTGGAATTAGCGCTATCATTTTTTAATTTATTGAAATAATATATAGTCGGAGTTATTGGAGAAGATTGCTCCATTGTTGTGCTGAACACACTATTGTCTGATTGTGCACTAACATCTCTCATTGGAGTATGGCTTTGTGAAAAGTATGCTGAAGATGTGCTGAAGCCTTGTTTTTGGACTTCCGAAATTTCTTGTGAGAATGATGGTTGAATAGAAAGTTTTCTTTGTATATCAATGTTAGAAGCCATTTGTTGTAAATGTAGTTTCCTTTGTAATTCTGAATGATATGATCTAACTTTATTAATAAATGTGGTAATACCAGGTTGATCTTGGTAAATCTGGATCAAAGATGATGGTGAATTCAAGATTCCGTCGATGAAAATGGTCATTAGTTGTATTTTTTTGGATTCCTGGATAATGGGAGTCATAAAAAAAGAGTGCTGCTTCTGGTTGGTGGTAAATTTATCGATAATTGAACATATACCTTGGGCTACTTCGAAAGTTTCGAGATTTAATAAGTCGTATTGCCAAGCAGATAAATCTATTAAAAATTTCTTCAAAATAATCACCTTAATCTTTGTATCAAGTTCATTATCAGTATGGACACAATCATTATCACTAAGATATCTAGAATTATCATCTATAGTGGTATCACTTTCTTGGGATGTCTGAGATTGTCTTTTTACATTCCAGTCATCGTCTCTTATCAACTGTCTTTGGTATGCCTCATACTGGATTAAACAATTCTCATCTACATTTAGTACATAATCATTTAGTAATGGTCCGGTAACTTCCCAATTCAAAGTATCCAATATATGCATTTCCATTTGGCAAAACATAGATTCATCAAACTCTTTATTGTTACCGTTACAATAATGTACCAATTCAGATAATCTTGGTATTCTTGCCCTGGGATTAGGACCGTAAAACCTACCTCCTGTTGGAATCACAACATTATTAATTATATGATTACATCCACCATATGTCTTAGCTGCTAGCCAAAGACAGGTGGCAACAACTAGTTTTGATTGATCTTTTAACACGATTCTTTTCGAACAATAACGGTCATATAATCTAACAGACTGATAAAATATACCGTGGATAACACGAGTCATTATAGATAATTCATAAAGAAATGTTACTATTTGTTGTCTTGTCTCAAGCGGTGACATTTCCGGTTGCTGATCAATTAATTTTGTTACTGGTTTGTATTTAGATGATTGTGAGAGAGAATTTTCTGATATCTCTTGATGGTACTCTTTTATCATTTCATAATGGGATAACAACTCCGAATTGGATAAATTTATTGGGTAATATACTTGTTGTGCAGTGACGATGAGGCCCATTTGGTTTGAGTTTGAACTCTGTGATGCAGATGAAGATGAAGATGACATAGTGATCCTTTGAAATATGCAATATAAAGTGTAGCCAGATGATTCGTCTTATTAGGATGCTATACCATCGAGATACGCTTTGAAGTTTTTATGAACGATAACAGTTCTTTATATAAAATAAACCTAAATCAAAGGTCCAACGATATACCTATTTTTTTTGAGATTAACTTTGTCATAGTATCAAAACGCCATTATATTAAACATCTAAAATCAGGATTGTAAGATATTACTATATTGGGTTGGAAAAACACCAAAGGATAAAATCCTTGCCATCAAATCCATGTTGGAAAAGTTTCAGATTCCATTAATTTTTTGGCGTTTTGTGACATCCTCTCCTAAGCACCTTTTCGAGTTTTCGCGTCTTTCGTGTCTTCCCAGAAAGAGTGTCATAAATTGCTTACACGCTCACTGCTCAGCTACTCATCGAGTGATTTTATCCCACAAACGGTCGTAGATACTACGCTGGGCTCTTTAATGGATTATACAAGCTACTTTCTAATGGTGGATAAATTCTTGATGCCGTACGAATGGAAGCTTCATCTTCAATCTTTAAGAGCCATTGCTTTATTCTAAAACAACAAAGACATTTATTGTACTGAGAGTTAAAATCTCTTATATCTATGTATATATGTAAATGGAATTTCTTATATTTGTCCATCTTCACATCCTCATCTTCTGAACTTAATAAACTTGCATATATGTGGACAGGGATAGGAGATTTCATTTTTTGAGCAAATGTTCTACAACATTCATTAATTTAAAAAAAAGAATCTCTACGAAAATCGATATTTTCAAACTGGTGCCTTGGTCTAATAGAACGAAATGTTAGAAATATTGTCTTGAAATCTTAGTTGTTTTGGCAGGTTTCCTTTCCTGACTGAAATGTTCTCTCAATTTGATTCTGTCATCTTATATAAGAGATTTTTGTACGAAATATACTCCCTCACAAGGTCAAACATGTTGACAGTACATATCATTGATAAACGTGGCACAGTTTCCGTGTAACACTGGCAAACAACAGAGTATACTTTTTTTCTTAGCAGACTCAACGTGGCCTATTTTATTCCCAATCACGTTTCTATATTCAAAACAATTTATCTCAAAGATTGCTAGAGACCAGAAGGTGTGGATACATAAAATGCACTTGAGATATCTCTACCATGACATGAATAAATGTGTATTTGCCATGGCAAAGTGATATTTCCGCATATTAAAAGAATCAAAGCCTGTGAAAAAAGGTCCGATACCTTAATGAACGATATGTTGTATTTTGAACAGCAGCAACTACCTAAAATTTATATAAAAGGACATGCCGCCCTTTGATGTCAGCAGTGGTGTGCAAACAATTGTACTGAGATCCTGATATTAGTCCAAAAACGATGACTCATACTGGAGCGGTGTTAACATTCATCGCATTCATGGGGCTAATTGTTACAAGCTGTACGTATAGTTCAACATAGTATCGACATTCTGTGGTAGTTTATTTGATAAGCAGAACTGTTTCTCTCAAAATGAAAACTCCAAGTTGAAAATTGCTCGAACAAGGTTCAATTTTCAATTTTTTTTCATTAAAGTTTACCACATTTTCTATATATATATATATATATATATATATATTGATTAAATATTCTTATAGCATATTCCACGCTTGTGCAAAAGCTACGGGGGAAATCCTTATCTCTATTTTTCGGTATAGATGTATGGAACCTTCCAAGAGATATGCTCTAATAAGAAATTCAACTGCCAGAAAACAAATGTGTTTATTTTGTGGCTTATGATAATATAAAGCGACAAAATGTCTAATATTGTGATTTGAGCTCAGAGGTCGGTCAAAACATGCATTTTAGTTTTTGTAAAATAAAATTGTAAAATCGATGTAATAGAACAGCTTGCAATGGACCCATAGTCTATAGATGGTGGATTCTCATTATTATGGGGTACGTTTCAAATGTGATGCCCTATTTCCGTTCACTCTAAACAAATTAATTAAGCGTAACAATAATACAACAAATGAAAAAAGCCAAATTTGGTTCAACAAGTACTGCTGTTCTCAGCATCTCACCAATTATAAACAATTTTATGTATTATTCTGTCAAGGAATGACGGTAGACGAAAAAGAAGGTTTCGACATTTTAAAGCATTATTACGATGGCGATTTGTGTATATTTGGTACAGTAGAAGCATACTCCAATCGTAAAAGGGAAAGTTTATTGAAATGGCAATCGTAAAAATGCAATATGAGAAGAGAGGTAACTATCATTATACCTAAGATACATTCTCAAGTAGATTAACATATCGTACTTTTTAACTTGAGTTCATCTTGAGTCAAAATTATTAAATGTGACTATGCAACAGGAGATATGTCGTAAACATATTAAACAATCGCTATGCATTCTGTGAGAATATTCAGGACTTTCTCTAATTATCTCATGTTAACAGATTTGATACAACTGCGTTAGTTAAAGATACCATTGAAAGTATTGAATGAAGCTGTTGGAACCGGTGATGTTAACTACATTGATTTTTTTTCTATATTGTTCGCTCAATGCCTTGAATTGCAATCATTAGCTAATTGATACAGGTGGCTACAAAAGTAATGAGATATGCAAAAAAATACTTACAGGGTGCTAACGAAAGGATGTTCCCAAATTGTTGAAATGAGCTTTGTTGAAAGATTCGATAAGGATTTCTGTCTTCGTTATCATGTTTATTAACGAGTTAGTCAAGTATTTGGACGAACCGTGCAGACCAAGTAACTTTATATTCTAGTTCAGTTTAGTGTACATTTTATATGTGTAGTTTTTACTGATGTCTAGCGTATATAATATCAAATTTTCTGGTAAGGGATATCAGTTCAACCAGCGATTTACCAATTGAGCCTTTAGAGAGTTTTCCGAGAGAGAGATGGGGGGGCAGAGTTGGCAATATTTCGACCATTCTCTGTTGTTTTTATTAAATTATCTGAACATTAAATTCATTAACAGATCTTTCCTCCTGTTAAAGCGGCAAGCGGCATTCTTTATTACTTTAACTGTAACATGAGTCATTTTAAGCCTATATTTAGATTAATGATCAGTCTTTGGTGTCAAGCAGGCATGAAAAATGAAGAGGTAGGTCTGAACTGAGGTTTGTAGTGGTAACGACATATTACCAATGAATAAGATCGCCTCCATTACTCTATGAAAAATGTTCATGGAATCGCCAAGGTGGAAAATAGCTCTATCAAACAGAGTAATTTTTAAGCTGTTTGATATACCTCTCTTGCTCTTAAATTGCATCTTTGAGTTGAGATTCATTCAACACTGCCGAAGATATCAGAAACGAATCTGATTTTTCGTCCACAAACGGAATTTTAACATCTTGACATTTGAAAGGCGACAAGTATAAACAGTTGATGAGATAGACAAGTTGTGAATTACTTGTCACATGAGCAATTGAGGAGTATATTTCGAAGGAATCAGTATCTATACGCTATACATTATAATCCTATAAAGATATTTTACATCTTGAGATGACAAGAAAGACTGAGGATTATTTTTTTGGGAACAGTAAGAATACCGAGATCAACTATCCAAGTAGCGTAAACAGCAGTGAAAATAATAATAATTCAGGAATTTTTAAATGGACAGCTGATGCACTATTTGGAGCCGAGAAACGTCTACACGCTCAAGAACAGCGGCAGCAACGACGATCTCAAGACGATACTAATAACGATTTGAGTCACGAAAATAAAAGAGGTACAACAATCTATTCCAGGCCCAGTTCCTGGGCTGGAACTGCCACTTTTAGTCCATCATTCTATGAGAAGTATGATTTGTTACGATCGACCAAAAATCAGGAACAGAAAAGTGAATTTTTAATGAGTCCTGTTCATTTGAAACCATATTTAAGTGAAGCTGAGAGGGGAAGAGACATGCCGGAAGATAAAGAACTTACTGATACATTTTACGGGAAGCATCCTTCAACTAGAAAAGATGCCATGTCGTTCAAACCACCAAAAAAAGATGATACTCTACTTTCAAAACTGTTTAAGAATTGGAATAAGAAACCAATCAATAGTGATGAAACTTACGCCAGAAGGCCTAAAATACCAGGGAAGTTTCCAACACCATTCAAACCATCTCCCACTTTGGACTCTAACTTAGCATATGAAGATGGTAAGTCAAGTCTGCCCACGAATAACGATTACATCGAAAACTATCAAGACTTGTTAGATGAAATATGCAAAAATACCGGCGCTTTGCGAGTATTGGATAGGGAATTGAAAGACAAAGATGAGCTATTCCAGTTGCAGCAACAATGTTTCAAGGATAAATATGATAATCTAAGAATAGACTTTATTTCTCAGTTAAAACAAAGTAAAAAAATTTCCGATAAATATTTCGAATTATTATCCAAATATCAGAATCTAAGAAAAGATGCCTACCGTTTGGAAACATCAACTAATATAGAAATTGAAAATCTGCAATCTAAAATTACAGAACTTCGACATCTTTTGAAAACTGCTGACCAAGGTAAAAGTGATGCATTATTTAGGTACGAACAACTTCATCTGGCTGTACGAGATTCAGAATTACAACGTAAAAAAGACAAAATTGCTTATGAAGCACGCATTGAAGAATTACAACATGAGTTATATTTGAGGAATGGTACAAGTGATTATGATGGTCCTTCAAGATACCCCAGTTATAATACAGACACAACAAGATCAACTTCACCGTACCCTTACATCTCTCCGAGAGACAAAGGATACAGTAATAGAGATGATTTATCGCCCATGGACACTAATGATTTAATATATCGATTGTGATCGATTAGTATATTGAATTTATTTCTACGTAATACCCTATTTAACTACTCTTCAAAAATAGGAGAGTAGATTGTAATTATAATTCAACCCAGCTATAAGAGTTATTTTCTCTGAAATCATTTTGCGTCGCTCCGCACGATTTTGGAAAATACGAAGTAATCGAAAATAGTTCATTTACTAGAACGTACATTTCGATAATAGACAGTTACGGAAAGGGGACTCGAAGGTATAACTCTGATAAAAAAATAAACATCAATCATCTGCCATTATAATTTTTTCAAGAGAATCTTTCTTTTGTACTGATAACGATCCGTAAACGCATTTTCAGCATTATCCTTAATTTTTGAATAAGGTATATTGAAACCCAGGTTCAATGTCCGTTGTGCAGCATCAAACCAAGCCTACGACACCAAATTATCTTAGCATTCATTCTTCCTCTCCAAAAAATATAACTCACGTTTCGTCAATGATTTCACCTTCGTATCAAGCAAATAATGAGCAACGTGCAGAATATCATAATAGTAACCCAAATGTTCAATTGATAAACAGGAGAGTTGATCTAAGTTCTATGATTGAAAACTTCACGGCATTTTTAGGGAAGGAAAGCTGGACTAAGTATGCTCGAATATTGAGTTTATTCATTCTTGGAAAGCTATCAAGGAGAGAAATGACGAACGAATTATACATAATATTTGATATTCCACATTCCAATAGAACATCTATAATACGACTCCATAATCAATTATTATTGGGTATCTTAACCAATTCACAGAAAGACTCTCCTTTAGGTAAGAAAGGTTCCTCGTGGGGGTTTCAGAATGATAATTCTGGTTTAAGTTCAGCATCATCCATGAATGGGAAATTAAAAAGGGTCAACAAGCATAATTCACAGATTGAATTATATAAAAAAATTGTCATGTCATTACCTATTTCTGACAGAAATAGACTCAAGACCATTACAAGAGAAGCAGGCAAGAAAGGTTTTATTTATTGTTCTGTTTTGCAAACTCGTCTGAAAAATATACCAAAGATCCCCATCGTGACAAATCCAGAAACTTTGAAAAGAGTAAAGGCGAATAATTTGAAGACACCTTTAGAGTGGTCACAGGATATAATGAATGGGTTCAATACACCATTAGCAACAGACAATTTTTCATTGCCAGATGCAGATTCACTTTACTTGAGAATGGTCAGTATTGCCCGTGAACACGGATTAGTTGGAAATGTAGATACAAGAGGTATCAAATTACTTTCTATGGCGTTGGATCATTATTTGAAGAATATTATTGAGTTTACAATAGATACGGTAAGGTATAGGAGGAAGAAATACTCTGAATATTATGATCTAAATGATGATGGTATTTATCGACCTGTGGCCCAAGCAGAAGTAGATTTTGCCATGGAAGATCTTGATGCTATACCTAATGATGTGATATCGTTAACAGGAGAGGATTTGTATAATACAGTGTCCATTTTCCCAAATTTAGTAAAACCTACGTCGGGAGCATACCAAAATATTGTCAATCTAGGGTTGGTTAACGATGATGAGTTAGTATTAAATCATAGTGGAATTGATGACTTACCGGAATTTTTGAATGAAAAGCCTACGTTTACTCCACTGGACGAAAGGAATGTAGGGACCAGATACGAATTAAATTGGTTGATTAAGGATATTTTGACTAAAGAATGAGTGATTTTTTAGATAATAGAAATTTGTAATAGTTTTAATAATACAAAATTTAAAAATGAATGAATGAATTTTTATTCTCTTGATCAAACCGGCGTGTAGAAGCATGCATTATTTGCTGGATTTCTTGGAAATTTTTAGAGGATTTCTTAATCTTCTGACCTTGTCTGCCACTCTTAATATGTCATCAACGTTTTCATCAGCATCCAAATTGAACAAAAAAAATGATTTTGTTCGGGCCAATAAATATTTGAAGATTACGCTCATCTGATTCCCAGGTGGACCGTCCTTTTCGGTAGATGTTCCTAACGAATTTAACGTGGACGAATCATTAATTTGAATGAAATAAAACTCGGATGTAGCTGACGCTATTTCCTCCATTGAATGTTTAATAAACTTTATTTTAAGCATGTCAACACCTACCTCCATTATTGGGATTATATTTCCTAGTAGGTTTGATTCAAAGGTAGAATCTTTTGAAATTGTCTTCAAGACGGAATCTATATTTATTGAATTCTTTTCAAATTTCAAATGAATTCCGTCCTTAACACCCACTGTTTCCGAGGAATAATCAGAAAGGTAGTCTTGAGATGTTGTTTCATCAGACAGAAATACATACTGAAACTGCATTTCATACTCTCCAGAGTACGTCGAAAGAAGAAACTTAAATAATGATTTGCTCAATTCATGCCAAGGTTGAGTGGATACAGAGATGAAACTGAAACTATTTTCAATTTTCAAGCACATATCATGGTATATTTTGTATTCTTGAGAAAGAAATTTTGTTTCTTGTAAATCGATTGATGGAACCAATCTGGTAAAATGATAATCGGTTTCCGTAGTATCATCATGTATGCAATTTGAAGAATAAGTTGCGTGCATATTTTTGGGAAGGTTATCCTCTGATACCATCGCAAAACAACGAATAAAGCATTTGAGTTCATCAATGGAGTTTTCAAGTTTCTTTCTTCGTATACACTCGAATTCCATTTTGTCGAAATTTAGATCATATCTTTTTTCTTGTGCGTAAGCTTCATGTTGAATTAGTTGAGTCTCTGTTATCTCCTTTGAAAGTTCCTCTGTTGCCAAAGATAGCTTCATCCTTGCTGATAACGTTGACTCATCAAGCTTTAGGATTTGGTTGTTTAAGACGTTAATCTCTTGGTTTAAATAAAAAATGGAATTATTTTGTGTCTTTATTGATTCGTTTAAATTCTGTTCTTTTGACATCAAGTTATTCTTTGTTTCTAATAATTTTCGTCTTTTACCATCTATATCAATTTTCGATTCTTCTATTTCATTTTTAAATTTGGTAAACATTTCTTGAAGCTTAGAATCATGCTCGGTAGATTTGATTTGATTTTCTGTTTCCAAACGAGTGAGTTTTTCCTGTGAATTTAGCAATTCAATCTCCAATACTTTTATATCTTTTAACACTTCATCGCTAGGTTTCATCTTTTCCAGCTCTAATACTTCATTTTCCCTTTCAGTCCTTTGCTGAATCAAAGTTGAATTAAACTCATCTATCTGCAGTTGAGTTTCTTCTTCAAATTTTTTACTCAGGTCTTCGAGAATTGCACTTTCTTTTGCTGCAAATGCCTCAATTTTCTCCTCTTTCTTTTTAATTTCTAAATCCAACATTTCTAGATCCTTTTCCACCTTCTTCAATATGACCTCTCTTTTTGAAATCTCATAATGTAAATTTGGAAGTGTTCTCGTTTGCAATCGAAGTATTTTCCAATTATATTCAAGGTTCTCCTGATGGTTCACTTTTATTTTTTGTAATACTTCTCTCTGTAATCTCCTTTGTTGTGCCAATCTTTTATAGTTTTCCAATATTGGTTTATTGATTTCATCTTGTGTCAACTTTCTTTTCCTATTACCTTGATAATGAGTTTGAAACTCTTTATTGGTGATGTCATATAACGATGCAGACATCTGTCTTTCAGTGGAAGACGATGCGGTTCTAGAGGTTATCCTTGGTGAAGAACTCATTGCAATGGAATGGATTGAAACGTAAGTGTACAGTTTCTTTCCTTTGAAGGTCAATTAATGTCGATCTTCTATTTTTCTTAGTAGTGAAGCTTTATTGACACTGCCAATGATGCTTTATTTTCAATGTGATGAATTTTCATGTTTCGGCTTTATTTACATTTTTGGACTTGCTATGACAGATTCTCTTTTTTGAAGAGATATTGATATGACAATTTGGTAACAAAAAAAATAAATAATAAAAAAGATTGAGAAAAACAGGTTTCCTAATTCCAAGTTCTTGCTATCATTTTCAGAGTCAAAACAAACAGGTACATGAGAATAAAAATATAAGTAAGATCTAGTGCCTTAAAAAATTAAAATTATAGATATATAATTATGTACATGATTTTTATTAGACTAATGTAACCATTCGATTCTAAAATGCTTTTCTATCTCCTGTAAATACTGATGTGGATACATTTCATATCCTTTATTAAATTGAATATTTGCTGTCAAGATTTCTTATTTGAAATCATTGTTGCTGACATTTCTAGTCATTGCAGGTAGTGCTACCCTTATTCCATCGATGTCCTTAGACATCTTAACTTGACATCCCAATCTACTTGTCTCTGTTAAACCGTATGCTAGATCTAACATATCATTTTCATCATCTTCAGGTTCTGGGATAGCATCATAATAATCTGGATCAACAATAACATGACAGGTAGAACAAGCACAAGACCCGCCACAAGCACCTTCCATATCTAAATCATGACCTTGTGCAATATCTAATAGCGTTTCTCCATCACATACCTCAAATGTTTTTTGCTCACCGTCTTTTAATACAAATGTAACTTTTAACTCTTCACCAGGCTCAGGTTTCTTAATGTGACCATGCCATAGTATTGATGATGTAGAGAATTGCAATTTGGAAAGTAAGTGTATGGAAGTTTTGGATGTGGCTCTAAATATCTGCTGACTGGCTAATATATTTGCGGTGTTAATGAAAGCTGTCCTTGCAGTAGATGCCGTCCGTATTGGCAAAAGGGCCGACATATTTATGGCAAACTTGAACATATTTTCTGGTTATTCTTATCTAGAGGACAATTCAAAGCTCGATATATCTCAGAAAAGCTGAGATTAGATAGTTAATTGTCGAGCTGATGATTAAATATTTATTCATGTAATGACTCTTTCAGCTTACAAATACAGAATATCAGTGGTTACCCGACTAAGGTTTTTTGGGTGTGTCGGCCACTGCTTAGGACGCCAGTAATTTGTTATTGGTTTATTATATACAGAGAATATATAAAATATTGCTAAATATGGCAAACTAATTCAGAACTATGTTTGCAAATAAGGTCTTCATCAGTAATTTCAGTGATGGAAATGTTCTCCAATTTCTCTTTCAATTTATTTATCAACTCTGCTTCAAAAATATGTGCTTTACTAGCACCGGTATATGCGCTACCTTTCAGAGATGTCTTATTTTTCATCTCTAACTTTGCAGCCTGTACATTTACCAATGATTTACTACTCTTCCGGAATGATTGAGGCTTATATTTTGGGTTACCATCTGCAAGCACGGATGTTTCCTTTTCATTTGAGAATTTGGAAGATAGATGGGTGTAATCTGCTACATCACTGATCCATTTGGCTACCAGTGCGGTCCATCCACATTGATGAGACGCACCAAGGCCTCTACCAGTATCACCATCGAAATATTCGAAAAACGTGATATAATCTTTAAAATAAGGATTATTAGATAACATTTTCGAATGCTCACCATGATAAATGGCACGGATACCTTCTTGTGAATTATCAGGCAAAAATAAATTAATCATTCGTCTTGCCAATTTTTCCGCAACTTCTGCCAAATTTAGATATATTCCCGATCCAAAGGGACATTCAACTTGAAAATCTGGTCCATAGTATAAATAAAACCTTTGTAACGATTCAATAATTAAAAAACTGGTTGAAAACCAGATGGGACCTCTCCAATTGGAGTTACCACCAAACATCCCAGAATCTGATTCACCTGGTAAATACTTCACACAGAAATGTTGACCGTTAACATCCATTTCAAAGGGATGTTGGTCATGATATTTGGATAGAGATCTAAGGCCATAAGGTGACAAGAATTCATTTTCATCTAACATCCTTGTTAAAATGGCAGATAATCTTTCCTTGGTCACAAGAGATAATAATACCTTATCACCAACGTATTCTGTAGATAATGCTGCAACATTTCTTCCAAAAATCTCAGATTTGTTATTAATGAACCAATCGACTCTCTTTTTAAAACTTGGAAATTGTTTCACTAGCGAGGAATCTAAAGTCATTGAAGCAATTACTGGAAGCAATCCAACTAATGATCTTACTGGTAATTGTTGTTTATACGGTCCACCCCATGAAATGGCATCGTAATAAAATTTATCTTGATCATTCCATAAGTTTTGTTTCACTATTTTTGTAAAACCATGGGCAGAATCAACAGAATACTCAAATGACATGGAGTCACTAATCAAGATAAAGTGTTCAAAAAACTTGGATGCAATATCTTCATAAGATGAATTTGTCTTTGCCAATTCCAAGGCAATATTCAACATTTGTAAACAGAAAAAGGCCATCCAACCAGTAGAGTCAGCTTGTTCTAAAGTACCACCCGTGGGCAATGGTTCGGATCTGTTAAAGATCCCAATATTATCTAAACCCAAAAACCCACCTTCAAAAATATTTTTCCCCTGTTGATCTTTACGATTAACCCACCAAGTAAAATTTAATAATAATTTTTGAAAGACTCTCTCTAAGAAGCCACGATCCTCACGATTGTACAAACTTTGCTCCAACTTAAATACACGAAATACTGACCATGCATGGACAGGTGGGTTAACATCATTAAAATTCCATTCATAAGCTGGAATTTGACCATTTGGATGCATGTACCATTCTCTAGTCAACAATTCTAATTGTTTCTTAGCGAATTGTGGATCGATCATGGCTAATGGGATGCAATGGAATGCAGTGTCCCATGATGCGAAGAACGGATACTCCCATTTATCTGGCATTGATAAGATATCTTCAATGTAGAGATGCTTCCAATTACCATTTCTTCCATTGGCTCTATTTGGTGGTGGTGATGGTATGATATTTACATCACCGTTGTACCATTCATCAAACGTTAAATTGTAAAACTGTTTTGTCCATAAGAGGCCGGCAAATGCTTGTCTTTGTATTCTTTTCAATTCTTCATCTTTAATAGTTGGGTTAATCCTCCAGTAAAAATTATCAGCTTCTTCCTTCCTGTTATCAAATACAGTATCGAAGTGACTTTCATCAAAAAGGGAAAACTTATCTGAAAGTGCAATAGTACGTTGTGGGTCATTTGTGAATTTGTATCTTACGGTAACGTGTTCACCAGGTGGTATATTTGAGAAATGATAAACAGCACATGCCTTTGTACCTTTATTTTCTGGGTTTGTAGTACCTTCCTTATTGGAATGCACGATGTATTCCTCGAAGGCATCTTTACTATAGGGAGCTGGATTTGTTTGGTCATCACCGAACAATTTCTTGAAATTGGGTTCATTTTCAGTGAAAAGCAAATATGGGTCGATGTCGGTCGATGTTTCTTTGTTTGATGATGGTGAAGGTGATGGCTGAAAAACTACTTGACTTGTTCCGAATTTTTCGGTCATGACATTAATTGCATTTGAAGAGACATCAACTTTCTGCATATGAGGTTTATGACATTTGGGGTTGAAATTCCAAATGTTTCTGAAAAATACTTGAGGCATTACGTATAATTCACCTGTCTCCATTTTAGATCTGTTATAAATTGTAATTCTAAAGTTCAGTTCATTTTCGTTTGTGTCATCCTTTGCCATTTCAAAAAATACATCAAAATACGGTGTATCGCCGCTATCCTTGCTTTCAAAGAGACCATCAATGTCATAAATTTCAAATTCCTTATCATTATAACCTCTCTTTGCATTTTCTTCTACCAATTGTTTGTAGGGGAAGGGCTTTGTAAATGGATATTTATACAACGCCTTCATATAGGAATGAGTCGGAGTGTTGTCCAAATAGTAATACATTTCCTTAACGTCTTCACCATGGTTCCCCTGATGTCCTGTCAAACCAAACAATCTTTCCTTCAATCTTTCATCCTTTGCGTTCCATAAGGCCAAATTGAAACATATCAATTGTCTATTATCAGAAACCCCGAATAAACCATCTTCGCCCCATCTGAAAACTCTTGCATTAGCATGTTCAAAGGGGAAATGAGACCATGCATCACCTGATTGTGAATAATCTTCACGAACTGTAGCCCATGATCTTTCACTTAAGTAGGGACCCCATCTGTACCAATATTTTTCATGGTTTTTGTTTTGTTGAAGTTTTTGTTCTTCAATTGTTGAATTTACTAGCTCCTTTCTAAAATCTTCCATCGTTGCAATGTTTATGCGAAAAATAATAGACAAGTGGTGAGAATAGTTTAAATGAATCATGCTATTTAATATATAGTGAGAATCTGAATTTTCAAGCATTATCAATAAATTATGTAATTTTCCCTTTACAAGGTTTACTGGCGCCGCTTCCCCGTTAAGAAATCAATGGTTTACACGGCAGGAAGGACCATTAAGAAGAAGAAAAAGAAGAAGAAGAAAAAAATTGTTGTTTAGTAAATGCAAAGTGAATCTTATATTATATCATTTAATTAGTTATGTAAATATGTATATAATCTGATATTATGTTTTTTGTGACTTCGTGTAATATATGTCGTTAATAGTAATGCAAAAGTGTGGACAGATATAGCAGACCGAAAAAAAAAATGCTATACCGAAGACAGCCAAATCTTGTAATTTTGTTGTGCGATATTTGTAAAATCATCTAGATTTGCAGCTGTCTTGTTTATCAGCGAGCTATTATTGGTGTTACTTGATAATAGTCTTGGTGTTTGCTCAACTGGATAATCTTTATCTAGGGAAAAGATAAAATCATCGTCCTCTGCACTCGTAATATGCTGGTACTGTTCCGTTTGAAATTTCTTTCTACTTGAGGTTATCTTTGGCGGTAGCAATAGAGGAGAATGCAGGAGCAGATTGTTGTCTTCAAAGGACGCAAAGGAATCGTTCTCGTTTTCCTCACTATATACACTGTCTAGACTATTAGACAACGTAGATGGGTCAGCGAAGGACAATGGGAAGACTTCGTCTTCCAGCTGGGATTGATTTTGGTAAAACGACATTTTTGTAGTGTTGTGTATTATTCTATAAAGGTAAGAAAGACACTGCGATAGTGATAGTGATTCTTTCCGATATACTATCTACAGAGAGAAAGGACCATGGATCATAACTATTACACAATAATATACGCGTATATATATATATATATATATATATATATCTGTATCCGTCTACACACATGAAATGATAGCCAGACGGTACCTTACTGATTGTACCGTTGGAGAAGTACCCGTTGGTCACTGTGAGGGTGCAACGTGAATGTGTCAGCTGTGAGAGAAGCTGAAAGAACCCCGCGGCAGCTGGAAGAAGCTGGAAGAAGCTGAGAGAAGCTGAAAGAAGCGGAAAGCCACAGTGTGGAACTCCGCGGCGGCCTCTCGCGGGAGAAGTTTTTTGTTGGTGGAAGCTGAAAGAACCGCGGAGAATCTCCAAGAGAAGCGGGAGCAACCACCGCGGTTGCTCCTCTCGTCTGGGTCGCTCCAGCTGGACAGCCACAATGGACGGGGGGGGGGGGACTATGCTCAACAAGAGAAGGAAGGCAGTTTGTGTGTATGCTGTTACAGCTCAGACATGTGCAATCGAACTAAGTAATTTAGATTATTTATTATACCTTACGGGTGACTGATCCTATTACCTTATCTTCTGGAATGTCTATATGTGCACTCACTGCCCTGCCATTAGATAACCTCAACGAGCATGTAGATACAAGACGTCTCGTCTTGCTACATAAGTTGGGAGGATATGTCTTCTGCTACCACACGTGACATCACCCTGCTATACTATTAAGTTAATGACCGAATTGTTTTGATATATAATATAATGTAAATTAAAGATATTTTATATATTTACGAGCCTGTTCTTAATGACGACGAGAAGCAGCAATGACGTTGTTCATTTCTTCAACCTTGGCCTTAGCTCTCTTGAAAGAACCTAATCTCTTCTTGGCAACCTTTCTAGCTCTCTTTTCACCAGAGTTTCTGATCAAATCAATTAATCTTCTTTCGTATGGAGCTAAACCTGCAATTTCCTTAACCAAAGATCTAACGAACTTGGTTCTGTTGGAAGATTGACCCTTCTTGTAGGAAATTTTTGGAGCTGGGGTCATAGAAGTGACCTTCTTACCCTTGTTTAAACCAACAGCGATACCTAGTTGAAAATTTTTTTTATTGTTGTGTTGTTAGTAAATTTATTCTTTATGTTTGATGGCCATCTTGATTATTCGTGATAGAAACATTGATTGCATCGTTTTGTCTCATTTAATCATATAGATTTCTGTGGTGTATCGTCTGATAACAATAAAATCATATCGCTTATTCTTTTCATGTCTCATTATTCCACTCCTATTTTTATTCTGAAAAATTCAGCTCTGATCATTAGAATTTTTTAATTTAAAACCAAATGGTAACTTTAAAATCCTACTCTTCGTCATTCAAATATCAGTTGACTACTTCCATTTCTTTTTTTTTCTTTTGTCACATCTTCAATAGTCGCTATATTCCCATATCCTTATCATTCTTCTACTGATTCATCACAATCAAGAAATATTATCATCTTCAATGTAATTCTAAACATACCAGTCTTGACAGCCATTTTTGTATAGTTTCTTCGATCTTTTTCTATTAAACAATGATAAACAACTAATCTTAAACCTATCTTTTAACAACTGTCAACTTACAATATTTCCTCTCAATACTCAACACTATACAGCATACGTTACAATCCGCTACAATATTGGTACATTAGATTAGGTGAGGTAGTTCCCTCTCCCTCCGCTCTCTGCTACTTTCCCTCTATCGCTCCTCCTCAACAGGGCGGTCTCACAGCACGGCCAGCTAGCTAGCGGTAAGCCAATCTAGACTGGAGCCTTACTGTCACCGCTCAGCTCTGGGAGAACGATACCCTAGTGGGGATTCCCCTCAACCGACTCAACTTTCTCCCTACCCCCTCTGAAACAGGATTCATTCAAAAAAAAAACGCGCGGTGAAAGGACAAAAAATAAAAAAAAAAGACAGGCATATCTTAAATGTACAGATTTTTCTTTGAAACAATTTATAGATGTACGAATGCCGCAATACAGTCACAAAAAATAATTTCATTATTTAGTAAACACTTTCTTAAACCCTGACCAACCGCCACTCAAAGGTGATTTACTACCATCGGGTGTTGCATTTGTAGAAGGTTCCTTTAAAACTTCCTCAGGTTGTTCAGGGCTGGCTCCTACCTTCCTAGCCCTTAATTTGTTCAGCTTTCGTAACTCCTCTAGCTCTTTCTCTAATTCAATTATCCTATCTTGCAACACAAGATTTTCATCCATCACTTCTTTGTTCCTCTGCATGGTACGATCCAAATCTTGCTTCAAATCACTAGGTAATGCAGCGTCTGGATTGGGTAAAAATCTTCTCCTTATTTCGTCCTCTAATTGTTCTTGACAATCTGAAAGACTTTGTTTCAAATCATTATTTTCATCTAATAACATCTCAGCTTTTAGCCTATTTTTAATTAATTCATTAGCAATAGTAATGTGCTCTTTATTTAGGATCCCATAATTTCTTTCCAATTTCTTTGCTTCCTTCTGTAATTGATGATTCTTAATCCTAAATGATTCATATTGCGCCTCCTTCTGATACTCTAACTGCTGAATATCATTGTATTCTGCAGCATACCGTTTCAACGATATAGGCGTAATGGATACTTTATTCATCGCATCATGTACAAACATGTCAACATCATATTCTTTATCTTCCTCCGCATCCATTTTATTAATCTTCGTACTAGAATCATTTGTTGAACTTCTTTCGATGTTGAAAATAGTTTTCTTCTTACTTGTATCCTTCAAATAATACACGAATAGTTCATTCTTCAAGAAATTTAATAATTGATCAAATTTCAGTTGTATTATCTTATCTTTGTTATTCAACATCAATACTACTGCAAATTTTAAAACTGCTTCAATACCTTCCACAAAGACAATGTCAAAGATTCTCAACACGAATTCAAATGGAAATTTATAAGCAAAAAAAGTTAGGAACCATTGTGTTGCATACATTGATGATCGAATCCCCTCCCTACTTAGGTGATTGAACAATTGAGGTGAATTCTCTTCTAATAATCTGTCAAATTGATATAACATTAACATCAAACCTGGCATCTCAGGCAAAAAAAAATCCCTTAATCCATAATTCTTCATCAACCCAGTCAATAAACTAAACGCCTCTGCTTCTGTTTTAGTGTTTACAATGAAAGGCGTCGCAATAAATGCCATACCTTGAGTATACCCAACATCCGGGTCATAAACAGAATACACTTTGATAACATTAAACAAAGATTCTACTTTCTCATGAGGTATAAAATTGGTTCTCTTTAAATCTCTTCTAATATTAACATCATGATCTGAAGGTGTCTCCAATAATGTCCAATAAATATCTTCCATTTCCTTGGATTTTGAGTTTGATATTAATTGCCAAATGATACCTCTAATTGGCGTGGGGATACCATCGGTAACTTTCTTTTCTAGTTCATCCGATTCATTTTTAGCCACTGCTGCAAAATCATCGACTACCTGACTCCAAAATTTCCAGTCTATATTACTAATCTTCCTTTCATCGTCATCCATTTCTTCCACGGAAGTGGCTTCTTCTAATGGTTGCTCAGGAATAAAATCTCCACCAATTTTCGTAATACCTTCTAAGATAGTAGAAAAAGACGATTTTAAAATATTTTGGCCTTCGGCCAGGTTTTCTCTAGTGGTCTCACCCTCTTCTTCAATGTGATGACTGGTAACACGGAACCTATTGACAATTAAATTTATCTCGGCGGCAGAATCAAGAATGGGATGTTTGCGAGATATTCTACGTTTATCATCACCTTGCATTACTGCTAAATTTTTTCTAAAGACATCTGAACGCATTTCTTCTTCAAGAGTCGGTGGTACACTATATTTTTTCTCTGTATTTATCTTTCTTGGAGGTAGACTAGGGGAAACTAAAAATTCTTCATCTTCGTCAAGTGTTTGATTCTTGGTAACAATAACCCCTGCATCCATTAGAGTCCTTGGTGGTAACTCGGGTAAATTTGAAGTCTCATTTATAGCATCTTGTACTGACGGTTGCAACTCTGATTCTACTGACTTCCTTTCTGGCACTGGTGGTAGAATACCCATAATTTCTATACCTTCGTTAGCACTGGATATCTGCGGACCATTGACATTGTTACCCAAAGCTTGTGCTGTCATTACTGACTCTTTGTCTTCTTGCTTAGCCTCATCAGTTTCCTCCTTCTGATGGTCATAAACTTCTCTTGCTGATGATTCATTTGAGTTTGTCCCTAGCTCTATTTTTTTAAAAGAATCAGCATCTTCTTGCAGTTTTATTCCCATCTTATCATCTGAAAGTTCATCGTCATCTATGGTGACGGTATTTTCTTCTTTAATTTTTTGGGCTGCCTCGCCATCTAACTTTGTCTCTGGATTTGATTCTTGCAATTGTATTCCTTCATCATCCTTCGTAAGTTTCTCTGTATCAACGCTTCGTTCTTGAGAATTCTCATTATATTCATTAGTAACGAGATCCTCTTCTTCAATCACCAAATTATTGTTCTCTAACTCTGTCCCCCTCTCATTTTTCTGCTCTTGATTTATATCTTTCCCCTCGTTTCGTGAGGTCGTCTCATTGAAAGTGATACCGTTATTGTCATTATGATTAGTTAACTCGGTGGTTTCTAATTCTGGAGTCTCAAACTTTTCTTCTTCTCTCTCTTCCACCTCACTTGAAGCATCATCAGTATGTACTTCGTCTTTCTTCTCAATGGCATTTGATTCTTTGGATAGAGATTCGCCGTTACCTTCTTTTTGCTCCATCGACTGACTATCGTTTTTCAAATCTTCATTTGATGCTTTTTGTGCCAGACTATCTTGTACAAAATCAAAATCCTCCTCCTCCTCAACAGTATCATTATCTGCCTTTTCTTCTAGATCCTTTTCAGAACTTTCAACATCTTTTTGTTCCTCTTCTTCTTGATCTTTATCTATTGATTCACCTTCGACTATTGGCGTATTTAAATCGAGATCGTCATTTTCATATTTCCCTTCCAAGGAAACTCCATTAGTACCTTCATTCATCTTCATTAATTGGTTATTCCCTTCCTTCATACTATGATTTCAAAATTAATAACTTGACAGTCACAATTCATTCGAGATTTGTATACCATTTTGAATTTGAAGGCTTAATTGAGGGATCTAACTACGTAGATACAATGAATATTACGTAACGCCAACGGCACGACAATACGCGTCATACTTTAGATCTATGGGACCTTTGAAGATCTCTTAAAATACAAAGAACCAAGAAAACGATCAAGACAGATATTAAATGAAATGAGTAAAATTGTTACAATTTATATATAAGTTACATATGCCTAAATTTTTTTCTATTTCTTATCGGGGTTCGGAGTGAAATTAAGATTTGGTGGCGTTAACTCATCAGTGTCAAACAGGTAATTATAGACGTCATCCATTGTCGTTGTATTGAACATACCCGATGTTATACCAAATGCATTGTACGCAGTTTGGTCGTTCCATGACGGAAACATTGTTTTATTCGAACCACCTGGTGCCACTTCTTGTTCTTGTGGTTGCGGCGGCTGTTGTTCGAATTGTTGAGTTGCCACATCTGTTATAGTATTATTATTATTATTTGTATTAGTGTCTGGAATGGAAATTGAGGCGTTGAATATTATTGAGGGTGTTAATGGTACTACTGGACTTTGCGCTTGGAATGGAAATTGAAACTGTGTAGGTGTTGCCGTTCGGGTGACAAAGGATGGAGACGTCATCATTGTCCCATTATTACCGTTCCTCATGCTTGTGGTATTTGTTTGCGGCTGTAGCTGAATTATGGAATTTGTATTAACTGGAATAGGTTGTTTATTTGATAGTAGTTTCATTAAATCAGTGAAACTTGCCGTGTTCCTCATTGGTACCGGAGATGTTGCTGTAGGTGTCACTGACACCATTCTATTATTTTCTACAGTATTTCCCTCATTGGAATCGGCTTTGCTTAATAATGCAGTCGATTCAGGTTCAATTTCGTTTGGCAGACCAAGAGATTCTCTTGTATTGGAACCATTCTTATGAACATGGGACAAGGACGATACGATTGGAGTATATGAGCTACGTATCTGTTCAATGACTTGAATATACTTGCTGCAATTGGAAATATTATAGCCCTTCAGATCCTTTAAGACGTTTGCTACGTCCCCCAATTGACTTATCCATAAATTCGTCTGAGATTTTTTTGAAGTTGTGGAAATATTCGATGAGATTAAATTTGTGATAGGTATTAATGCAGCATCGAAAATATAGAATAAACTATACCATGCAGAGAGAGGAGTTAATGAATAATTATTAATAAAATTTGTTACTGACATAATTATCATTTGCGCAGTTCCATTTAATAACTTTTTAGACTGCTCTAATTCATCATTGGAAATAGATACTTTGGTAGCGCTCGTTGCACTTGTCATATTATTATTTAATCTCAAAAATAACCTTCTTAATATATAAATGGTCAATGAACAGTGTTTCCATCTGAGTAGATATTTTGTAAAACCTAACCATGGATTTTTTTCTGGAAAAGTTTTCTTTTTCAATATGGATGGTTCGTCTTTTATGCTAGTCTTTAAAAAGCTTGGTAAGTTTTCTTGATATATTCTTCCTAGTTCGTCGCACAATTGAAGGCATCTCTTAACAGCAGTTGAGTCATTTGTTAGATTACTAATACAATGGTTCCATCTTTTAGCAAAACATTGTAAAGTCTTCATATATATTACTAGAGCATTGTAAAAGGTGGGACTGTCTGTAGTCAATTTTTCCGCTTGATCCACAGTGGTTGGGAAATCAATGGTAATTTCATTTGTTTCAAATAAAAATTGTAATGGTCTCCCATATAATAGCGCCAAATGAAATTCATGGGAATGGATGCACCACCAAATTCTTCGTCTTTGCTCTCTTACTAATGAATCTTGAAAATTTGGAGGTAACTCTCTATGCAAACCTAACGATATTGCCATTCTTATTGAATGACCATGGAAGTTAAAACTTGTGTTTGGCTTTTGCCTCCATTGAGTATAGTGTGATAATAGGTGTAGTGACACCACCAAAGTGATGGAACCACTTTCAAAAATCTTAGAACCGGTTAAGTGAGATTTGGCATTTTGATAATAAAATAGATCAATATCAGTGGAATCGCCTTCCAAACACCAAGCACCAATAGCAAGTACCGTGTTAAACAGGATTTGCCATTGATCTTTTGCAATGGAATTAATTTGATTATTATATAGCATCATTAATGTCTCTGAATGCAAAAGAGGAAAATATGGGTGAAAGTTACTGAAATAGCTATCGATGAAACGGGAGGTAATGGCTCTGGAACTCAATGAATATCTGTCAACCACCACAGGCGGAACTTCAGGTGCAGAACTAATCGTATTAAAATAGTCACCATTAAACCCAATAGATCTTAAGACAGAAATAGGTGAACCATTACCGTAAAACCCATTATTATTCGGGTTGGTGTTCAGAAATGCCATTCCGTCCGTCTTATAGGAAGATTCCTGATCTTCTGACCAGTCAAATCCATAAAGAGGATTCTGGGGCAGAGAGTTCAATGGAATGGTGTCATCCATCGTGTGCACATTTTTTATAGTTGCTACGGATACAGATTCAGACTTATGTGGCCGCGGTTGTGGTTGTAACTGCGTTTGAAGTTCTTCCGCTCGTGCTACATTATTTTCATCACTTGCCAGAGATGGCGATATTAATTTTTTTAAAGTATCCTTTATTTCGTCTATTGATTCCATTTTCAATATGTTATCTAATAAGTCATCATTTTCTGAATCAGGGTCTTCTCCCGCTGCATTTCCATCTTCATCACCATCATCCTCACCACTTTTTATCTTAGAATTACCCATATTGAATTTGGTTACATCGCTATTATTTTCCATGCTATTCGTAAACAACTCGTTAAATAGAGATTCTAGTTTCTGTAGTTTGTTTTCCACTTTAGTTAGATGTGCTCTGGTTAAGGGAGACCTTCGTGTCTTGGGAGAATAACAACACTCCCAGTTATTTTTCAAACATTTGGCGCATTTTGGTTTCTCTTTGGAACATTTCAGTTTCTTTACTCGACAGATATCGCATGCCTGATCTGATGGAGGTATGTGTGGGTATCTCATTCTTCTATATCCTGAATGACCGAAATTTCTTTAGTATCAGCGAAATGCTTAAGATTGGTATTGATGCTAAGGGTATTATTTATCTATGGTTTATAATTTTCTTATTTCAAAAATTTTAGTCATACCTTGGAACTAATATAGCTGATATGAATGTTTGACTTGGATGGCCACTTGTTTACACCTGAAATTAAAATCTGGAGCGAATTTGAAGCTCCATATGTAGAACAAGAATTTTCGTCAGTTTAGGGAACTCAAAAAATACCTGTTTCAATCTGCGGGTAACTGAAATCTCAATCTCTGTTATGGTGGCAACATAAACTGCTTCAAACCAGTTTAAACGGAAGAGTTTGAAATAATTAAATTGATATAACTCTCTAATCTTACAGCATATGATTAGCTTATTGTGGGGTTGAGCTTGCTTTGCTCAATGTGGTAAATGCAAAGTTAAAATTCGGAGGTTATTTTGGATGAACGTTTTTGCAATCTCAATTTGATAAGCTTGAATTCCTAAATGCTTTCCAATCAATCTAGGGCAGTTTGATGATTGCCTTTGAGCTGAGTTGTGTGGTTTCAATAGCAGTTGATGTGTATCATGAAGTATACAACTATGGTAGGCGGTTAATTTTTTTATGACACTCACGTGTTGGCTGCGACGCGAAGTTACATGCACATTTGATCTAATGAGCATCTTTACGCAAGTATTCTTCTCTCAAATATATGTTAACAATAACTGCTGAATATATGGGTGTGAGAATTGATCTTTGAAGGGAACATGATCAAGAAACCATCTCACAATCTGAGAAGAGAACATAAATGGTTAAGGGAGTCACATGCTCTACGATCTGATAAAAATTTAGTACTGCAGGTATTAACGAGTGAAGCTGCTGAACTTCCAGTTGCAAGCAAACCGAAGATACCAGTGCCACTTACACAGTCTGATAAGATTATCGGGATACAAAAGGAGCTGATTGACAAACTGACTCGCCAAGCTGAATTGTTATTAGAACGATATGTCGAATATAGGAACGGAAAGCTGGAAAGACCCGATATAAATTATACTCTAGAAAAACTAAACGTTGAGATTGAACAACTTAAAGAAATCCTAACATCAAAACAAACTGATCTTGTAACGAAGCCATCTTTTATTGAAGATACCCACAATAAGAATACTCCTGATCTTACTGTAAATACTACACTTGAATGGGACGAGACTATCGAACAATCTTTAGATAATCGAGATGGCAGTGATCCGTTTCAATACGATATGGGTAGTTCTTTAGCGATCAAGCCAATAAATGAAAGGGTCATTACACAAGAAGATAACCAATCTCTTTACAGTTCATCAGAGGTGCAAACTGATCTCGAATATTTTGATACAATGGAGAAGATGGATGAAGAAAATGAAATTGATATACAAGTGGTCCACTCATCATCCCCAGTTAAACAACCAGTGAAGGATACCCATAGTACGACTACAAATGAAATGCGGCACAGATGGGATAAGCAAACCATGGGTAAGCTATTTTATTTTAGTTACGATGACGAAGGACAACAAGAAAAAAAAGAGGAAGTCAGTAAAATACGACAACCCTCCCTATACATTCAAAATGAGAATTATGGAGAAATATATACATCTCTTAATAACGATGATATAGAAGATACTGATGAGGATGTGCAGATCGTAGAGGACAATTTTGTCGATTATAATATGGATCAAGATGAAGATAAATCTAGTGAAGACTTTGACAATGAACGAGAAAACCAAACACAATTACAAATAATTGAGGAATTTGATCAAGATTTAGAAATTATAACAGAGAGAAAAGTAAATGATATTGAGGAAATTCTTGATGAAAATGAAAATGATGAAAATAATATATTTACGAATGAAATATCATCATCTACAGTTGAAAATAGAACGTTAAAATTCCCAAATGACGACTTCCCTTGGACATCAGAAATTGAATATAGGTTGAACCATACGTTTAAATTGCACGAGTTTAGACCAAATCAATTAGAAGCAGTTAATGCAACCTTATCGGGGAAAGATGTCTTTGTATTGATGCCCACAGGTGGTGGTAAATCATTATGTTATCAATTACCTGCGATTGTTAAATCAGGTAAGACTAAAGGGACAACAATTGTTATATCACCCTTAATTTCTTTAATGCAAGATCAAGTATCACATTTATTAGATTTGAATATCAAGGCAAGTATGATAAGCTCTAAGGGAACCACACAGCAAAGGAAACAAACTTTTAATCTCTTCGTTAAAGGCCTGTTGGATTTGATATATATATCGCCGGAGATGATTAGTGCTTCCAAACAATGCAAGAGGGCAATCCAAAAATTGTATCAAGAAAGGAAGTTGGCTAGAGTAGTGGTAGACGAAGCACATTGCGTGTCCAGTTGGGGTCATGATTTTAGACCAGACTATAAACAACTAAGTTTTTTCAAAAGGGAATATCCTGATATTCCGATGATCGCTCTTACTGCAACTGCCAGTGAACATGTCAGATCAGATATAATTCAAAATTTACGATTAGAATCTCCTGTTTTCCTGAAACAAAGCTTTAACAGAACAAATTTATTTTATGAAGTTCGTAAAAAAACAAAAGATAGTCTTTCTGAGATGGCAGATACTATACGGTTTCAATTCACTGGTCAATCAGGAATTATATATTGCCATTCGAAAAAATCCTGTGAAAAGGCATCTACATTCTTACAAAGCAAACAGATTCGAAGTGGGTATTATCATGCAGGTATGGATGCTAATGAAAGACTACTTATGCAACAGGACTGGCAAGCCAATAAAATTCAAGTTATTTGTGCTACTGTTGCATTTGGCATGGGTATTGACAAGCCTGATGTTAGATTCATATATCATCTAACCGTACCTCGAACATTAGAAGGATATTACCAGGAGAGTGGACGTGCCGGGAGAGATGGACAACCTTCGTATTGTATCACCTATTATTCATTTAAAGATGTAAGAACCATTCAAAAAATGATCCAACAAGATAAGGATTTAGATAAGACGAATAAGAAGAAACATTTTGACAAACTGCAACATGTTATGTCATATTGTGACAATATTCATGAATGTAGAAGAAAATTGGTTCTTTCTTACTTCAATGAAGCTTTTAATCCCATAAATTGTAAAAGGAATTGCGATAATTGCCGGAACATAAAAGAAGTTATCGTCAAAGAAGAAGATTTAACCGATGTGACAAAAAAAATTATTGAGCTAGTCGATAGCATGCAAAATGAACAGGTTACAATGATATATTGTCAAGATATCTTCAAAGGATCCCGGAATGCCAAGATTATTCAAGCAGGACATGATACTATAAGTCAACATGGAGCAGGTAAACATCTAGATAAGACCGACATGGAAAGAATTTTTTTTTATTTAGTAACTATACAAGTATTGCAAGAATATAGTATTACCAATAATGGGGGATACACGAATAATTACTTGCAAAGGGGGCCTAAAGCATGGGATGTTATGAATAATCATATGAAAGTGATGATGAAGTTTACATCATATGACCCCGATGCATCAGTTGAGAATTTGGAATCAAGACCATCCTCTAACAGGAAGAAAACCGATAAAAATGATGATGAACCTGTATTTATATCTGTTTTGAAAGAACAAAGGGCTTCAAACAATAGGGCTGCTGTAGAAAGAAGAAAAGAAATTATTCGACCCATGAAAATTACGAATGCTCGATTCACTGAATCTGCTGTTCAGGTAGAGACAAATGAGATCATTAATCAGATTAAAATAGATCAATTAACTCCCATAGAGAAGGCAACAAGAAAGAAGAGTTCAGGATATAGAAGAAGATTTGGAAAAGGTCGGAGTAGAGGAAATTGGAAGAGGACCTGATCTTCTTACAAGTTAAATAGCATACGATAAGAATAAAATAGCATTATTATATTATTTTATTTTCTCCTCTAAAGAAAATACTGTAACATTAATTTATTATAAAAGTTTCTATGAGATTAAAAAAAATATAAAGTAAGTTAGTCCATTATTGAGTAACGGTTTCGGATATTCTAACATTTTGAAAACCTTTCCCGCTAACAAAGCCAAACCAGTCACCTCTCTGTGGTCTCCATACGATATTGTTGATTTCCTGGTTCTTATTATTAGTATAACATAGGGTTGGAATGTCGACTCTCATAGGTAAGCTTTTTATAGTTTTATCAGTAGCTTTTGAATCAATTGTTGCTAGAGGATCATCTTGGTCATTGCTCATCGAAATATCTCCATCATTTGTTGTTGATGCTGGTACATGATCATTTATAGTAGAATAAGATGCTGAAAGTTTATTTAAATCCCAATATAGTATCTGACAATCATCACTACCAGATAAGAGAACGTTTCTTTTTGTTGGATGCCATCTAATCTGATTCACTGATGCCGAATGGCCTTCTAAAGTCATCAGTGGCGATTCAGGGTTCCTCATGTCTAAAATCAAAACTTTTTCCGAATCAGCGGCAAAGGTTGCTATCACATTAGGATCAAATGGTGAAGGTTCCAATCTTAATAAAGCATATTTTGAAGTTTCAGGATTCGATACCGGTGGTTCATATATGATCGTCGAATGGGCCAAACTTCTTAAATCAAATACTCTTACACTTCCATCACCACCACAACTGGCAAACAATTGAGTAGATTGTGTTAAGAATCTCACATCATAAACTTCACTGTCATGGGCAATTAACTGCGTTTTCACATAGTTAGTACTTTGTAAATCCCATACTATACAAGTTGTATCAATAGAACTTGAAATCAATAAATTAGTATCTATGGGGTTCCAATGAAAGGAAGTTATTGGAGGCAATTCTCCAAGAACGCTTGCAGATAATGGGTCTACTCCCGTTCCGCCAGGAGTCTCAGAAGATACACTGTGACGACGATGCTGTTTATTATATTTACAAAGGGAAAGATTGATTTGTTCTGTTATAGAACTCTCTTCCTCATTGAAAGACCAAATTCTGAGTGATTCTGAACTAGTAGCAATCTTTCTTGGTTTAATATGAGATGGCAACCATTGAATATTGCTTATTGAATATGTAACATTACATTCAGCAATTTTATCCCATGTTAACAAATCCGGGGAATGCAATAGTTGTAACTTATTTCTAGTATCTTCCTTGTAAGAACTTACCGCAACGAAGTCATCGTTACTCCAATCTAATCCAAACAGGGGGAAATGACCTTCATATTCACAAACTGAAGTATTGGGAGGATTCAAAGTAGTGTAATTCCTAGCTTGATGGACTTGAGATAGAGCAGGTGAAAACATTGGATGCGAGAAATCAAGGGGTGAATACAAAGGTGACCTAACTTTCGAATATAGCCTTGAGTTATCCTCCTTTGTGATACTTTGATCTATTACACCTGCATTACCATTGCCTGAATTGGTCTTATATGGACTATTCAAAAACTTGTTTGCTGAATGTCTTTTAGAAGTGCCAAAAGAGACCGAACTTCTTTTTGAATTATGGAATGACTCCATTTTTTGGCTTCTTATGTAGAAAGAGCTTCTATATGGTTGTATTATACAAGAGAGTATTCTTCCCTTTACTGGGAATAAAACCACTTACTGTTAGCAACATATGACTGATATTATTAAAGACAATAGTTCGACAGACTGAACCCTCCTTGCAAGTCCTTGTCTGTTGTTCTCCATTCGCGTTCTCCGCTCTACCTGGAAAACCCGCATGGAGTCCTTGCATCTTAGCGGATCTTCGATTTCTTTATTACTTCCCATCAATGCCTTTAACTTTTGCCACCTTGCTGATATTTGTTGATACTGGATTCTAATTATATAGTCGGTATTTAGCTCCGACCGTTGCTCGCATTTTTATCTTTTTCTGTTAGCTAATCTGTATAGAACATATAAATTTATTTCTTGGTTAACATGAGATACAGATATGGTAAGTATACATGATGATGCTAAGTTGTTTATTTAACACCTAAAACTCTCCCCTCTGATCTGGTAACATCAACATTGTCACTATGCAATGGTAATACACCGACATCTCCAAACAAGGAATGGTACTCCTGCTCTCTGTGAGTTTCTTCTTCTTTATAGTATCTTACACCAAATGGAATCAATGAAATTAATCTATCAAGTTTACTTTCAATCTTCGTAATTACCCATCCAGGTGGTAATATCTTTTGAGCCCATTCCTCTTTGAAACCAACCGCATACCCGATTAATAATCCGAACAAGTGTCCCCAGAAACTGGATCCTGGAATTAATATAGCAATGACCATCAACAGCGCTGCAGGAGTAATAATTGTAGGGATACCAAACCCGGATCCGCCAATCGGATAACGTGGATGCACCCTAGACTCTAATACTGAGAAATATCCAAAGAATGTGAAACACCAACCGCTTGAGCCGGCTACACTTACATTTGGGTATATTAGCTGTCCAAAAATACAATAAAGGATACCTGCAATGACAGCCGTAATGTTTAGGAAAATGCCTGTATGTACGGTACCATGAGTCGATTCAAAAATCGTCAAGGGTCCAATTATGGCAGTGGCATTGAAAAATAAGTGAATTATAGAGAGATGAACCAATGGATATGTGGATAATCTATAACTGGACGAGAAACTGTTGATTGCGCCTGGCATTAGGGACCATTTATCATTTATAGAGGTGACGAAACTTAGTACATATACGATAGTGAGGAAAATAAGCAATCCCGTTGCTAAAGCTGATGGTGGGTGGCTCTTAGGGAGACCAAATGATCTTAAGTTCATTATATTAGGTTGGGTTCTCAGTTATTGCCTTTTAACATAGTGTTTATCGGAAGTGATAAAATCAATCATGGTATACCTTGAGTTTTCAATGATGTGGCGATCGATGCATCAGATATCTCGGTCATTGCGGTGCTTACGTCATCATAGGATATCTTTTGACACTTTTTAATAATAATACTTCAATTTAAAGTCATTAAGTATTTCTGAGGCCCAACAAGATCAGTTTCTCGAGCAGTTATAATGACTACAACAACTAGAGCACCCAAAAAAGGTTACAAGAAATCTGTGGTCGAATTGAAGGAATCTATAGCCGTGAATAAACTATCGCATGTCGAACTATCTGATGAACAACAACAATTGAGAGATAAGATCTTACAATTTGCAAGAAGGCATCTAGCCACTTACCAACCAGGCGATCAATCTGCAATGTTTGTCATTGAGGGTGATGCAGGTACCGGAAAATCCGTCATCTTAAATTCATTATTCAATGAAATACAGAAGATATCAATGGAGAATAATAAAAAAGATGTTCTTTCCCAAACTAAAAACTATTTGATTGTAAATCATCCGGAGATGTTAAAACTTTACCTGAGGATCTGCAATTCTTTTAAATATATTAAAAGAACTTCATTAGAAAGACCAACTTCATTAATTAACAAATTACAAAAGGAACAAGATTTGGCAGATATTATTATCATTGATGAAGCACATTTATTAGCAACTTCAAAGGACTCCTTTAAAAGATTCTATGGTGAAAACCATCTCCAAGAACTGCTAGCCCTGGGAAAAGTTCTTATTATTGTCTATGATGATAAGCAAGCTCTTAGAATGGGGTCTTACTGGGATGAAAACACTACTAATGGTGCTAGCTTACAATCATATTATAAAAATATTCCCTTAGAGAAAAGGGATTGGTATACTTTAAAACAACAGTTTAGAGTTTCTGCTCCGAAGGATGTTTTGGATTGGATCGATCAAATTAGCACTGTTGGAACGATTCCATCCTTCCCACAAAGTTATAAACTCAATAAAAAACGCAAGGAAAACGAATTTGATTTTAAGATATGGGAAGACTGTGGTGAAATGTACGAGAATCTTCGAGTTAAAAATGAACAATATGGACAATGTAGAATGCTTTCAACTTATGATTTTCCGTATAGGCTTGACGGTAAGGACTATTATGTTACATGTGGTGATACTTTCAAAGTACGTTGGGATAGGTATACTCCACGTGAACAATTACCTTGGAGTGAAAGAGAGACATTCAATGAAGTTGGAAGTGTTTATACAATTCAAGGCTTCGATTTGAACTATGCTGGTGTCATTTTGGGGAGATCAGTTGGATATGATGTTCAAAATGATTGTATTAGATTGAAACCAGAATTATACGATGATCGAGCTGGGTTTACAAAGAAGAAAAATATCAATAATCCTGATGACGTAAAAGCAAAAATCATTATGAACAGTATTAATGTCTTGCTAACAAGAGGTGTGAAAGGTTTGTATGTTTACGCGTTCGATCCTGAGTTAAGACAGAGATTACTTGACTCTAAATTAAAAACCTGAGTATACAATTAGCATGGTCAGTAATGTCGCTCATAGAAAATACATACATAAATATAATGTTAATGACACTGAACATAGAAAAAAAATGGTTATTAAATACATCTATCACAAATTCTATAAACTAAATATGCAAAAGTAAAATCCTACGATTGAAGATTAATTTGCTTTCTTTTCAATTTCTGTAGAAGTACGCAATTGTTGTTTCCTTTTATTCATTGCCTCCCAACCAATTCCACCAAACACAATAAGAATCCCCAGCCACTGCAATGTGTTTAGCGATTTTCCATAAACAACGATACTTAAGATCATAGAAATCATCTTTCTCGTAACTGTAATGGTAATAAGGGATAAAGAGCCGTATTTCTCCAGTGTAAAAAAGATAAAGCATTGACCTATGGCACCACATAATGAATATGTCACCAAATATCTTAAAATTTCAGGGTCTAATAATATCATTTCTAAAGCATCAGCAGCCTGACTCTTATTTATAAATAATAAGTAACCAATGTTCCATATAATCATTAACATATTTAGAATAAACATTAGATGCGAGCCCGTAATGACATTTCCAGATTTCTTTGATTTATTTGCCTTAAGCATGTTGTCTTGGGTAGCATTCGTCATACCGTCGAGAAACAAGCTCCCAATCAATAATCCAAACCCGTACAAGGGAGTTAAATAACCCTCATTATGATCAAGTGAAGTCTTAGGAGAAACTGTCTTGGATAAGGAACCACCATAGGTGAAGATAGCAACACCAACACTTATTAAGGTAGCCACTATTTTCTTTTCTTGAGCAATTGGAGTCCTATAGATTAACAAATGGACAAGTAGCACTGGAAGCATTTTACATGACTTCGCAAGCATGTATGTCAAATAATCAACGTATTGTAAGGAATATGTCGATAATGGATTTGCAGTACTTTGTGTAAAAGATATAAGAGCTAACGATTTAGCATGGTCTCTACAGAGGCTCCATGGACTATACTTCAATTTTTTAAATTTGAAGTAAGAATAACCAATAATCATAGCAACTAAAGCTTGAGATATCGCGATGATATTAGGATATTTGAATTGCCTTTCACTATGTGGCCATATCCTGGTTGTTAATGGCTCCTGGACTAATGCCCACGTGAGAAAACTGGAATAGATACCACATGCACATATCAATAAGAGGTAGAGATCGTTAGCCATTGTTTTGATTTTCTGTTTAGAATGTCTCGTCTAATAAATCTCGGTAATTTCCTATAACTTAGCACTTCTTATGAATTCCAGGCCCAATCAGTTCCAATAAGCATGTAATTCAATTTATTTTTGATAAACTATACAATTTCACTTGAAAGTTCATTTAAATATATAATTGATACGGTGGTTCAAACAATAATCGTAACACACGATATATTTTTGTCGTCAATTCAGCGTCTTCTCTTTCGCCTTTAAAGAGTGATAGAAATCATGTTTAGCCTAACATTGACACTTTGAAGAGCCCACTGAAACGCAACAATAATAGGAATAAATATGCCCATCTACTCTCCAATTTCAGCTACATTTGGTGTGCGTGTAGAACAATTCCTGGAATCAGACAGTGATTTCATGAAGTACCATTCCAAATTGAATAAAAAATTGATTAAGTTGAGACACCATTGTGGGATAGTAACCAAGGACACTAAGAAATACTCCAGTAAAGAGAAATACTCAAAGATTACTAAAGATGATTATGACAAGAAAAACAAATTATTCGGTGCATTGGTGTTATTACATGCTGAAAGAGACTTAGCCTTGGCAGAAACTTTAAAGATAAGAGCCCGTCAAAGAGGTAAGTTAAAGGATAGTGAAAAGAAGGTATTATCCACTAGATTAAAAAAGACAGGTAAAACAATTGAAAAATTAATTGAATTGACCAAAAATGAAGCACAGTGGGTGACAAGAATTCAATATTTAATATACGGAAAACTTGCCAGAGTTGAATATTTGATGTACGGGAAGCACTTTAAACGCAAAGAAAGTGCTAATATCGCTGAAGGGTTGGCTTTATCCTTTGCAGCCCTGGAATATCTTAAACAATTAAAATACTTGGATGCGTTTACAGTAGATTCTATCCGCTCCAGATATGATTATACTTTAAAGCAACATGCAGGGAAAGTGTTATCGTCAGCTGATTTAATTAACTTTATTACTAAGGAGGTAGAAGAAAGCGCTGAAAAGGGGGATGAGTTGGCTAACTTACTATTGAGGAATGGTTACACTTTGAAGTTAGAAAATGTCGACGTTGCTGCCATTCAATCAAGTACACACATTCAATGGAGATCTTTTACAGCGGAAGTGCATGATCCAGAGGTTACTCAAGCTATTCAAGATGCCAAAAAGATTGTCATTAAGGATATCTCTGATTATAGTGATGTGTTGCTGAAATGGAGCGAAGCAGTAGCGAAGGTCGAAGATCATATTGCCAATAAGGATTTGAAGGAACAAATGATGGATGAAGAATATAATAGTGAAAACGATGAAATTCTTTTGTCCTATTTGAAATACAACAGTATTTTTGTTTCTATTCTCCGTGATAATTCATTATTTAAACAATTATGGGAACAATGGACAAAGTTGGGTTCTTCAATACCCATGAGATTGACAAAATATAAGGAACTCGACCGTATTGTCAAGAATTTGTTAAAGTATCTGCAGGATGTCATGGAATTGCCTGGTGTCTATTCAGATGACCAACTAATGTCACAGTTGGAATGTTGTAAGATGTACTTTCAATTACATTTGAATTCAGGATGTCTTGCCTCATTATATCAATCGAAAGGAAAATATATGGAATCCTTAGCATTATATGTTGATTCATACCAGAAATTAGAAAGTAAACTTGAAGATCTGGGAAATATGGATGAAATTGTTCTTCCAGATGAACTTTTGAACAAAACAAATTTAACTGCGCTAGAAAGTTTAATCAAAACAGGTTTGAGTAGCGTTGTTGCCTTGGCAGAATACGAAAAAAGTCTTAAAAAAGGCTTTACAGGCAGTGTTTCCGTTATTGAAAAAATTGATTCATCTTTAATCAAACCCGAAGATATATGGTTGAATAACTTATTCCCAATAAGACCTAAGATAAAGCCAATAAACAGCAAACCTACATTATTTGATTTGGCTTTTAACTATATGAATTATACTGAAGAAGAAAAAGCCAGTGTACCACCACTGAAGAAGGATTCGACAATTGAAGAACCAAAGGTGGAGTATTCAAAGAAGAAAGGTTTTCTTGGACTGTTCGGACGTTAAGAAGTTGGCTCACATTTTGTATTTTATTTCCTACTATTTTATAGATCATGTAATTCATCTTAATATATGGGATCAAGCACTTAACAGATATGAAACTAATCTTTATCAATAATTGAGAAACTGGAACCCTTATAACCATCATAGATAACTGATGTTAGGAGGGAATAAATATATTGTCCTTTTCATTAAATTTACAATTTATAACATACTACATATCATTTATAAAAAGTATCTGCAAGAAGTTGAAGTAATTGTGTAGTATTAACTTCCACTTTGTTGTTCAGTACATCCCACGCTTTTATATTCCTTCCAACTTGAGTATTTAATAAGTCCTTGAGCAAAAATGTGTCTACCACATTGTAATATTTCTTGCCTGGACTTTTTCTTTTATCTATCATCTGCACACCAAACTTTAAACCGTCGGATGTTGATAGTTTAAATACTATATCTGGATATTTAGGACCGCTTGAACCAAAAACTTTTACAGTTTGCAAACCCAATTTCTCTCCTTCAATTTTGGTTATAACACCTCTTTCGAACAATTGTCGAGTGGTCCATTTGAATTTTAAGCCTTGTAACTCAATATTTTCTTTATGTTGAACTTTCTTATAAGCGCTTTTCAAATTACCAAGTGTACTTTTTGGTGTGGGGGCAAAACTTCTGCCAGTTTGGATATTCTTGAGTATCTTTTCTGTTGCCATCTTTAGTTGCCCAGAGTCTAAAGTAAATTTTTGGTTAATTTTGCTTAGTTTCTCATGGATTTCTTCAGCAACTCTTAGCTCTCCTGTAACGTAATCTATGGTATAATTTGGATTTTTTATAGTATTCGCAATATCATTTAAAATATTTTGAAGCATATTATCAGATTGATTAATTACTCCAGACGATTTTAGTTCCTGTATTCTCTTGAATGTCACTTCTTTGAGAGTGGAGTATTTTAATGGTGACATATGTTGCAGCATCGGATCATTAGCGATATTTGGGTTAGAATGCACGAGTTGTTGGAAGTGTACTTCTTCGTTCTGTGAAACTTTAGTCACTACTAAATCGTAAACATTTGATCTAATATCTTCTACCTGTGTCATATAGGCAATTGCACGTTTCGTTTGATCATACCACTTCCGCATCTTATCGTCATTTACCAAAAATTTATATGCCGTTGGATTTAATTCTAGTATTATTCTGCTTGACTCAGAAGTTAATGAATTGCTTTTGACACCTGATAAAATCTCTTCAAGGGTTCCACCATCAGAAAAGCGAGGAGAATACTCTTTAAACTTATCACTGATTTCTAGGATCTTACTGGTTAAGATCTCCAAATGTGAACGTGGGGTTACCATATCATAATACATCATCCTATCAGTTTCTTGCTCATAATCTGGTTCAACGAGAACATTGTAAAGAAGATCCTTAATATGAGGTGTGATTTCTTTAGCATATTGGTTCAATGGTTCGTAAAAATTTTCGAACTGATATACTCCGAATACATTAACCAAGGAATGCAAAAGAATCCTCACCTTACGGTTAAAACTAAATTTGTCTGGGGTCGGAAAACCATAGTGTTCACTATTTGCAAGGTATTCCGTCAAAAAACCATCAATTAAAATCTTCGAAACTGCGCGAAGACAGTCCAGTTCATTTATATTCTTATCAGCGAAAGCGCAAAATATCTTTGTGCACAAATACCTTAATTCAACGGGAATTTCACCAGCATGCCTTGTAAATATTTCAGCAACTATTTCAATTGCATGCCATACATCTCTCAAATTCTTAATAAATTGTTCCTTAACTTTTTGATCTTCAATAGCTTCCTCCGTGTCCCGAGCTTGACTTCCGTAAATTCCTAGGTAAATTTGCTGTGGATCAGCCTCGAATTCTATATTAGGATTTACTAAATATTCTAACAATGGTTGCATCAACGTAGATTTCTCATAGCATTCTGTTTGCAGAAAATTGTGGAGAAGATCTTGCCAGAAAAAGTTTTGTTCATGCAAGAATTCTGATACAGAATTCAAAGATTCGAATGATCGATTAAGGGATTGTAGCATGATCTCTTTGATAAAACGAATAAAATAAATTCTTTCTCTCAGTGACATTTTCTTGTTTACCGTTGTGAATGATACATGTACGTTATTTTTTGTAAATTCCGGTTCATATATGTACATTGCTTTCCAATATGTTGGATCGACCTGCAGAAGGTAAAAGAACTTTTCCAGAGCTGGATATTTGGAGTCAGGAATATCAAACCTTTCATAGTCTAATTGTTTATCCATGGTTCGGGAGAAGCCAAACTTATCAAGTACTTCAAGTAAGTCTAGCTGTTCTCTTATATTTCCCTGCAGTTTTTCCTTTCTTACGTTCTCTGCATCAAGGGATGCTTGAGTACCTTCTAGTTTACTCTGGATCTCCTCGATATTCTTACAATCATTTAATAGATATGTAAACTTTCTAACAGACCTCAAAGCAGGATTTGGAAATTGCATAAATTCTGTATACGACGATCTTTGTAATCGCATTCTAATCCAACTTTGGATTTTAACAACATATCTAATGTTTTTATCAAAGACTTGATCCCTTTCGTGCAATTTTGACCGTATTATAAATCCTCTTATCACAGATTGTAAATCATTCAAACCGTTGTATTCAACAATATCATCAACTAAATCAAGGGCATATCTTACTAAGATACCTCTTATTTTGGCCTGCAGTAGTACTGTATAATTGTTATCTTCAGGACATGAAGTCTTTACAAAGTCTATTTCTTTACGCACATAGTATCCACTTATAATAGCTGATAATAGTGCAATAGTATCTACATGTGTGGATAATTGAGACTCTAGGTATATTTGTTTCTTCCTTTGTAAAAACCCTTTTAATCTAGACTGAAATATAGTCAAGGAACATGGCCCATTCTTGTCCACAGACAAGCGTAATTCCAGCTGCTGTTTCCTTATTATGTTTCCTCGACATATATTTTGAAAGGTCTTAATACCTGGTAAATAGGTATCTAAACTAAAACTTGATGTGCCCAATCCTCTTCTCTTTTCTCCTCCTTTAATAAAACTTTGAAACTTTAATAATATATTGGTGATATTCTCAATGTCAGAAGCACGCTGCTGTGTGGCAGTACGCACTACTACACCTTTACAGTATATTTGAAAGGATTCGACAAACTGTTCTCGTCTTACTGCTCTTATTCTTAACTTATCTAAATGCACTCTTATTAAATTTGCCTTTAAATTAGATTGAAATTTTGCTAAGCAAGCTATTTCATTCTCAGTCAAGTCAGGTACAATATAAATTCTATTTCTCTTTCTTATTAAGTGACCGTATATTTTCTGCTGGAACATTGTTACCTCCTTAGCAAATAATCTTAAGAGGTGATTTTGGATGTGAAGGTTAAATCTAATGTTAACACCTCTGCATTTATTTTGTAATTGAATGACCCAAGTCAAAAATTCCTCTTCTGTCATCTTCTGTCTTCTTGTTGGCGAATAACGAGATGGGCTGTATTCATAGGTGTTATAAAACTTCAAATCTTGACCCATAATATTATCCCATAATCTGGAAACTTCTTTATTGTCATTTAAGGAATGGGAGATCGTGGGTGAGTAATATGATAGTGTTGATGTCTTTAGTGGGCTATACTCTAAATGTGGTGTACTCTTAAATACTATCTCGTCTACAGGTTTAAAAGTTGGAATGGACAAATCCTTTTTGTAAATAGATGATAATCTAGTCGGTGAACTGTGAATTTTGTAGTTATGATAATCAGTCACTGGTGTCAGTGGTGCGGAAGGGCTATCCACTCTTGCGTCCATTAAAGTGGTTTGATTATCAGCTTGTGTACTAGATGTGTCTATATTTTGAGCTTGTGGTTCTTTCATTTTTCTGGGAGATGGAGTTTCTGGCGGATTGCTTATTTCCAAACTTTTGAAATCACTGAAGTCCTCAATGAGACTACCCATAGCTACATTCACATCAGTACTAGGCTCAGTTGGAGTATTTTTCATTCCCAAGGATTTGAAATCTCTGATCCTCGGCCAAGTTCTCTTACACTTTTTGATTTCGTCTTTACTAAAACCTAGTTGGCCTGATAAATTGATTATATTTGGTGTCTTTCCGGGCCACTTTTTATTGATAATAGATATAAGGATATATATCGATTCGAATACTTGCGGAAGGTCCTTCTTATTGTATAGATCTTGCAGTTCGAATCTGAACGAATTTGGTACACCAACATGTTCAACTAAGTTGAAAAAGGCATTAATATTCTGCGTATGTTTAAATTGTAATTTATTACCAGAGGGAAAAACACTTTTAATTAATTCAGGGTTAATTGTCTGTACAACTTGGGCTAAATAAACACCATCTCTAAGGGAGTCTCCAGAGCATAAGTCTACTTCGGAAGGCAATTGTTCATTGATCACTTGTTCTATCCATCTTTTGACTTCGGCAACTCTGCAAAGATATTCATAATATTTCAATTCTTCTAATGAATATTGACTGAGGTCAATTTTAAACTTATGTGCTATTTTACTTGGTGATTTAGAAGTTGAGATATGTGAATTTTCCTTATTTTCATATGAGTTGGAAATTTTTTCGTAATTGCAAGGGATGTTACTGAACATTTTCTTTGTTGGTGTCAAAATTACTTCATTTTGGTTCTTTGAATTTAATCTGGAAGGTGACAATGGCTTCAATAATTGCTCAGATGGGTCATGGGTAGCTATACTTTGAACGTATCTGTCCAAAAACGGGTTATTCTTTAAGGGCATAGATTAACCAGTGACCGCTATACTATACAATAAGTTCTCTTTACAAAGCAGAGTCTCTTCTTGATAATACTTTATTCTTGAATAAAGTTTGTTTAGGACCAGTTTCCTCCTTTATTTTTAGTTTAGACCAAAGAAAATATTTTGTTTAGAAAACTCATGAAATTTTATTGTTGACATATTTCCCTTTGCGGATCGACACGATGAAGCGCCCATACATATATTCAATTATTGTTAGTATATGCCAATCTTTATTTAAAAAGTATCAAAACAATAATTGGGATCGCCACCAGTACTGTTTTCTATAGAGTTCAATTGTAGATTACTAAAGTTCTGGATCAGGAGTTGTGACCTGGTATCATTATGGAATATGCATCCCTTACAACTCTCAATGATTACCTTTTGCTTCTGGACATGTCCTTTATCCTTCATAATATAGATATTACAACTATCCAGATTGTGTAACCGAATTTGAATTGAACCATCCGATGAAAGACGTAAATATATAGTTGTTTTTGATATATTTTTCATAAATATGCTTCCATTTTGAAAGGGAATTTGATCCATTTTAATCAAACTATCAGTTATGTTTTCTAAAGTCAATGATCCTGACTCAAAAAACTCAATAGTTTGCATCGGAACTGACGAAAGTACACAGTTCTTAAGATTTTTAAAGCTTTGTACCCGTTTTTTTTCAGTAAGAATATTTCTTGAAACAAGCAGTTTCTCCTTCTCTATCTCCTTAGCTAAGTCTGTTTTTTTGCTGCTCAACTTTGTAGTTCCTGTCATACCTTTAGGTTTAGCTTTGAACTTGAATGTTCTTCTTGAACCCGTCCTCTCGCAATATGCTTTCTTTTCGGAGACGTCCTTTAGTAATGATTTGATCTCATCAGATACCAAACCAAGATCATATTCAGTTAATTCATAGGAAAAGTGGTTCAAACTTTCATTTAGCTCGATAATCCTCTTTTCAATTTTTTCAAAGCTAGTTATAGTCTCTAACTCAGCTTTTATATCTATTTCATTCATTTTACGTCTTTGTTAATATAAAAAATTCGGAACAAACCGGGTTTAACTACTACCATACCTTTCAAATCACGTCTTAAAAAAGATAATCTATCATTTCTATCCATATTGTATCCTTTTCTGGTGTTCTATTGCATTTGCTGAACTATTCTATATATACCATCCCATGAGTTCTTAAAAGCTGAGCGGCAAACGTTTATATGGAAAGAAAATTTCGGTGGGAAAAATCATCTTTAACGTCATCGCGGCTTCTAGACAAAAAAATTTACGATGCTATTCAAATCTTAAGACAAGGGAATTAACTAGTCAACTAAGATAATAAATTCACCACATCTATAAGATCTTACCCAAAACCCTCGAAAAAATATGCCTCTCTCTACTGCTCCATTAGACCAAGAAGATCAGGATGCAATTATTTTAGACGCTCGTCAAGGCGACATAGAATCGTTAAAAGAAATATTTACTACACTCATTGACCCGGTGCTACTTCCCTCATGTTGTAATGAAGAAACGGGCACCACTGCGCTACATATGGCTGCAGGTAATGGCCATGTTGAAGTGGTTAAATATTTATTGACATTGATTCAAGATGAAGAAGAAAGAAAGAAATATGTGAATGCTGTCAACAATACTGGGAATACAGCTTTACATTGGGCCTCATTGAACGGGAAATTGGAAGTTGTTGAATTGCTATGTAATGAATTTGAGGCTGATCCATTTATCAGGAATCAATTTGATCATGATGCTATATTCGAAGCTGAAAATAATGGCAGAGAAGAAGTTGAAACTTTTTTCTTGAAGAAATATGATGTTGAACCAGATAATGAGGAAGAAAATATCAAGGAACAGTTAGAAAGCTCTACTGTCGTAGTGAAAGAAGGTCATGAAATTGAAGATGTTACTAAAGAAGCAACTGAAGCATTAAGAAAAGAAACGGAAAAGTTAAAACTTAATTCTGAAAATTAAAATTCCTATAGAAACACACACACAAACAAAAATTGCATGCAAGAGATTCCTTATTGAATAGAACGGCAAACTCTAGGTTTATGAGTAGAATAAGGATGAGATTCTTTGTAAATTGTATAACATATAATTCTAATTAATGCTAACATTACTATATCAAAACTACTAAAGAATTTGTCTATTACCCAGTTTATAGCTATAATTTGTGTCGCTCACAACGGTGATGAAAAATTTTGTTTGTGAGTATTCCATAGCAAAAGTGATGGGAATAGAGAGATTATTAACATAACAGATTAGACAGTAAAATACAATCCCTATAGGAAAGCACCATTAAAATATAATAATATTAAGAGATGTCCGCTGATTTAGCTGCAGAATTAGGTCTTGATCCAAGTTTAAAGAAGAAGAAGAAGACTAAGAAGGTCGTACCAGAAAATTTTGATTCCATTGCTGCAGAAGAATCTACACCAGGTGCTGATGATGATCTATTCGCAGGCTTAAAGAAGAAAAAGAAGAAATCTAAGAGTTCAGCTGTCGCTTCTGGTGATAATCTAACTGCTGAAGCCAGTACAAACAATTCTGTCGACGAACTTTCCGACGTTTTAGGTGATTTGACTATAAAGAAAAAGAAGAAGAAGGCAGCTCATGTTGATGCATTTGAAAAAGAGTTGGCAAAGGCGGGTGTTTCCACGGAAAGTAAAGAAGCTACTCCAAGTACTGATAGCGAATCCAGCATTCAACAGAACGTTGGTTTACCATACCCTGATTTACTATCCAGATTTTTCAATATCTTAAGAACTAATAACCCAGAATTAGCAGGTGACAGAAGTGGACCAAAATTCAGAATTCCTCCACCTATTTGTTTGCGTGATGGTAAAAAGACCATTTTCGCTAATATACAGGACATTTCAGAAAAATTACAAAGATCTCCAGATCATTTAATCCAATATTTATTTGCAGAATTGGGTACATCCGGTTCTGTGGATGGTCAAAAGAGATTGGTCATTAAGGGTAAGTTCCAATCTAAGCAAATGGAAAACGTTCTGAGAAGATATATTTTGGAATACGTTACTTGTAAGACTTGTAAGAGTATTAATACTGATTTGAAGAAGGAACAATCTAACAGATTATTCTTCATGGTATGTAAGAGTTGTGGTTCCACCAGATCTGTCTCCTCCATTAAGACTGGTTTCCAAGCCACTGTGGGTAAAAGAAGAAAGATGTAGTCGAGTTAATGAATTGAGAAGTAGCATTCGTCATTATCATTATATATATATATATATTAATTTCACTGTTTTGATATAGTCATTATTCTATTTCATTATGTCCTTATGTTATACAAATCTAAATTAAAACAAAATAATAACCTTAATTAAAATGAATTATTGGAGTGCACTCTGAATACGTTGTAATTCATTTAAGATTCCATTAAGCGAATATCTCTCCGAAGGATTTACTTTAAGGCATTTATTGACAATTCCAATTAAAGCATCTGAATACGCGTTCTTGGTGTCAGGAATACTATATTTACTGGTTTTAATACAGTACTTTATATCACCACCGTTTAACTGTTCTTCTCGTTCAAAAGGTGAAGAACCAAACATCATTGTATATAGAATACAACCAAGAGACCATATGTCGACTTTACTAGTTATCTTATCTCCAAGACTCAGAATTAGAAGTTCCGGTGCAATAAATTGCAAAGTACAATGTTGTTCAAACCATACATTGAGTTTAGCTAATTGTGTTTCGGATGCGATAATAATATCTGTCTTGAAACATGATCTTAGGTCAGTAATAACAGCATTACCATCCCTATCTAGCATAATTTTATCTGGTTGTAAATTATAATAAGCAAAGCATGTGTCTTCACTATCACTATCTCTTGAAACTTCTCCTAAATCATTTGATAATAGCGGTGCTTCCTCACTATACGACATAACAGCCATATCATCTGTCGTGCCGCTTTCTCTTACATTTGGATCATGCAGAGGGAGTAATCCTCTACACACCCCTATTAGTATTTTGACACATTCACTTTCAGGAATAATGGTCCCTAATGAAGATGAAGTGGAAAGTAAACGCCTATTTATATCATCTAAAACAGATCCGTTATCATAATAAGGAAAGAGAATATTAATTTGCTTAGAACCATCACTATTTTGTTTAATTTGATAATCTAAACATTGTATAATGTGAGGGTTATATGAAAATCTCTGGTAGTTCGCAGCTTCATTCAAAGCTTCAGATACACTTTCAATATCTCCTAATGGACAGTGTATTCGTTTTAAAACAAAAAAAGGTCCATTACTAAACAGGATATCTGAATCTAAGGAACGTAAAAGATATATGAATGATGAATCACCTTCTCTTAATAATTTACTAATCGTATATCTTCTCGCATTTATAGTTATAATAAGATTGGAACCTGATTCAAAACAATTACAACCACATACATATGGTAGAATTGCTTTAACAATACCTGACATCCTCAGAGACAGGTCACCTTTATATTTTGGGGTGTATCTTGTTGATACTTGTTTCAAAACTTGATGGTTTCCTAGCCGTAACCCTTGATTTTCGCATTAAGTCTTCGATTATAGGCTTTGCTGAATAACTTATAAATATCGCTAGAAATGCCTTAAATGAAACAGAACACTTAAATCTTAGTATATCAAATATAAATTAAGGTCTCTAACGTTAATACCACTAAACTGATAGTTCTCCATTCTTCTAGACGGTCATGCTCAAAAGTTTTAACCTTTAAAAGGCCTTTAATCACGTGTTTTGTAAGTTCTTCAGCGCAATTGAAGAAATCAAATTTTGAAATAAATAAAAAATTGAAAAATTTACGTTATACAAAAAAAACTATCCTAACACAACTAGTCGGAAAAGTATAAGTGCAATAATTACCAAGTAATACCATGTCCATCCAAACTAGCGACCCAAATGAAGCCATAGATTCACTAAAATCTTTGTCCTTAATCGCATCGCATTCACATATCACTGGTCTTGGTCTAGATGCTCAATTACAACCATTACCTACTTCTCAAGGTATGGTAGGTCAAGTGAAGGCTCGTCGTGCAGCAGGTATTATCCTGAAAATGGTTCAAAATGGTACCATTGCAGGTCGAGCTGTCCTTGTTGCTGGTCCACCATCCACTGGTAAGACTGCTTTAGCTATGGGGCTATCTCAATCATTAGGTAAAGATGTTCCTTTTACTGCGTTAGCTGGTTCAGAAATATTTAGTTTAGAATTGAGTAAGACAGAAGCTTTGACACAAGCGTTCAGAAAATCCATTGGTGTTAGAATTAAGGAAGAAACTGAGTTAATTGAAGGTGAAGTGGTTGAAATTCAAATCGATAGGTCTATCACCGGTGGTCACAAGCAAGGAAAATTAACTATTAAAACAACTGATATGGAAACCATTTATGAGCTAGGTAATAAGATGATTGATGGTCTAACTAAAGAAAAGGTTTTGGCTGGAGATGTCATTTCTATTGACAAAGCTAGCGGGAAAATTACCAAATTGGGGAGATCATTCGCCAGATCAAGAGATTATGACGCTATGGGTGCTGATACAAGATTTGTTCAATGTCCAGAAGGAGAATTGCAGAAGAGAAAGACTGTGGTGCACACCGTCTCTCTTCATGAAATAGATGTGATAAATTCAAGAACACAAGGGTTCCTTGCATTGTTCACTGGTGATACCGGTGAAATTGGATCAGAAGTGAGAGATCAAATCAACACCAAAGTGGCAGAATGGAAAGAAGAAGGTAAGGCTGAAATTGTTCCAGGTGTTCTATTTATTGATGAAGTACACATGCTTGATATTGAATGTTTCTCATTTATAAACAGAGCAATTGAAGATGAATTTGCACCAATTATTATTATGGCTACGAATAGGGGTATATCTCAAACTAGAGGAACAAACTACAAATCACCTCATGGGTTGCCATTAGATCTATTGGATAGATCGATTATTATTACTACTTCCAATTATAATGAACAAGAAGTCAAGACCATTTTGTCAATAAGAGCTCAAGAGGAGGAAGTGGAATTGGCACCTGATGCTCTGGATCTATTAACAAAGACAGGTATGGAAACAAGTTTACGTTACAGTAGTAACTTGATTTCAGTTGCTCAACAACTTGCCCTAAAAAGGAAAAGTAATGTTGTGGAAATTGTTGATATCAAGAGAGCGTATTTATTGTTTTTAGATAGTAAGAGATCCGTGAAATTTGTACAAGAAAATCAATCTCAATATATCGACGATCAAGGCAATGTGCAAATTTCCGTGGTAGTTGCAAAAGATGAGGATGCAATGGACACAACAGAATAAACATATAATAGTTAGAGCATTGCGGGTATATTAGATGTAACATATACATTTTAATTCTAACTTCTACATGAAAGCTTGTTGATTATTTATAAGATAAAATAGAATAGATAAAACACTTTTATGATCGTAGTATCTTTTTATTTATTCTGATCCTCTTGTATTTAAGATCAGTGCAATAATCATACCATATAAGCCTAAAACTTCTGAAAAAATAAGTATCAAAACGATACCAACAAAAAGTCTAGGCTGATGCATATATTTTCTCACTCCAACATCACCAACGATACCAATAGCATATCCACTACTTAAACAGGCAAATCCTACGCATAAACCACAACTTAAATGCATAAATCCATTAAATAATGTATATTCTTCAGTAGGCGATAAGTTTCCCGCTATTAATACTGCTACCACAAGACCATAAATGGCTAGAATACCACTCATAACAACTGGGATTAGAGATTTCATGATTAATTCTGGTTTAAAAGTACCAATACCCGAAATACCGATACCTGACTTGGCTGTTCCAATTGCAGCACCAACATTAGATAAAATCATAGCTGCAGCACAACCTGCAAAGCCAAAAAATGGCGCATAGAATGGCGCATATGGATTTAATTCAGCGGAAGACATTGGTTATTGATCAATTAAGCTTCCTTCGAAAGTTTTCAAATGAGGGTTGTAATAAAGAATATATTCTAGGTATATTTGCAATTTTATCAAAGTCCATGGTTTGCTGCATTGCAAAATTCCGCGATGTCCGCGTACACAGTGATTTATTTTTCCAAGATAATAAACATTGATTAAGAGATCAAAGTCTTACAGCATTTTTTGGTTTTACTTCGTAAATATCTTCCAAATAACCGTGAGCAGATCATATATCTAATATTTGAACCCCTACTAGGTGAACTAACGCTGTTGACTGTTGATCGTAGAAATCGAATATACAAATTGCAGATAGTACGATTTTCGACGGTTGAATCATGTCATTTCCACATTCAGATAGATTAGATGTAAGTGTCGAGCAATTAAAAAGTATATATGGCCAACTACATGAAATCTTAGAAGAAAAGTTTAATCAAGTTCTCCCTTCAAATCAAATCGATCCTAATGATCCTATGAAACGACAGATACAGGTAGAATTGCAAGCTTTCCTGTCAGGAGTGATGGAAATGGCTGGCAATTCTTTAAATTTGGTGAATGCAGATATGAATGGGAGGAGTGTGAGAGATATCATATTAGGGTCAGAAAGAGAATATATCGAACCCTTCGATTTAAAGTTAAATGAAAAAGTAAGGCAATTATATCAAGAATGGGAAGATCAAACCGTTAAAGTTTCGCAGTTACGGCAAAATGGGCCTTTAAAGGTTAATGAGTTATTTAATGATTCTAAAAATGAATACTTAGCCAAGCTGGATGCTAGGATTAATGGCTTAACGCAGCAAAATGAAAGTGAAACAGTTATTGAAGATACAGATAGATGCAACAATACAATTGGTGATGATGCAAAAACGGATTATCAAGAAGCATTGCAAGGTTTATATGAAGCAGAACAAATGATACCTGAAATCCGTGGAGATGTTGAAAAATTAAACAACTTAGTTGCATATTTTGAGAAAGGTGGTTAACATGCGATCTATGGAGAAGCAGATTAAAGAGTTGCTCTATTTAAAAAAACAAGTAACTTTTGAAGTTTTCGGTAATAACCTGAATTGGCTAAGCATGATTATACAAGCTTTACAAAAAGGAAAAGAATTAGCAAGTGTGATGTGACATCTGCGTGAAATTTGAAACACATTAACTAACGGAACTCACTTACAAGGAGTGAAAATACCGATATTGATATAGCCGTCAAAGACAATAGACTATAAAATGGTATATGGATGAATGTTTATTGAGAGAGATGAAACTGCAAAATTGTCGAGAATATTATCGATTACTCGTTTAAACTGAGACTATAAATAAAGAAGCAATTATAAGCTATGCCCTCTAAGATATAACCTGGAAACGTCTTGATAAATTACAATGAAAACGGTAGCAGCATGGACAGCCAGATAAACTTAGATCCGGTAGATGTATTAGAAAATAAGGACGACACCGCATATTCAAAATTTGGTCAATACGAAAAATGGTATTAGTTGCACAATCTGCATCCACTGGGGTTTTTTTCCAGTATTGCTGATACTATTTTTATCCTGTATTAAATATTATCGAAAATGAGTTTAATATTACGGAAGAACAAGCAAATATTACTATCGTAGTGTATTTTATTTTCCGAAGTATAACACCAAGCATTATGGGTTTATTGACAGATTCATATGGTAAAAAACAAGTCATCCTAACATCAATCTTCATTTATCGTTGTGCATGCATTGTTTTATCTTGTTACCAAAACTATGCTCAGATTATTGCATTAAGGTGTTTGTAAACTGTCAATATTACACCAGTTATCGCTATCAATAATAGTATCTGTGGCGATTCCAGAATAAAGGCATTAGGGAGGTGGCTATGTTGGATATATTGCAGGTTTTATTGTGATAGGTTTTGCATTCAGCACTCTAATAGCTGCCTGTATATCAGCAACGTGGGATTGGAAAACAATCATTTGGTTCTTAACCATTGATTCTAGTATTTGCTGCATCACAATTGTTATCTTTTTACTGGAGAAAAAAAGATCCAGTGTTGGTAATGGTTCGATTAAACCGAAAAATTATTTAGACCAGTCCCCTGTTTTATCCTTACCATCATTAAAAAGAACGTTACATTTGGATTCCCCAGATTATAAATCATTGAAAAAAAATGAAAATTCAGATTCCTTTTCCATTTTTGAAATAATTGGAATGCTTTTCCTTCGTTGATATCTACCACTAGTGACTGTCTAAAATTTGTCTAGATGTATTACATTTAATTTGTGTACAATATATATTACTTATGGGTGATTCTTGGAAATCATCGATTTTCCAAAGGATACAAAAAAAAGCCATAATGTTAACCGGGTATATGATTTTCAAATGTCACAGTTTTGTCCGCGTGCATCTTAACTGGAAAGTCTTATTTATGTTACAATAGTATAGTGACTTTGATCACGCTAACTATGCTGTAGAATATTCGGTTCTAACAAAATCTACCATAACCAATCATGGTTCTGTCGATGATAACACCTTTAGTTATAGTTTCTGGGTTTAAATTGAAATTACCAGCTCTAATAATAAGACTTTTTGAATAGAATGCACAAAATCGGATTGGAATCAACAGACATACCATGTTTTGAGTTGTTTGGCTTCTATTTCTATCGTTCACTTCCTTATTCATGTATAATCCATCAGATGTAGTGTCGTAATGAAATTGATTTTTTTCCAAGGAATCAGTAAATCCTTGTCTACCCAGTATCCAAATTTGTGACCATACAAAGGAGCCATTAGCATGAAAAATATTGAAGATTTTCTTCCTTTGTTCAATTTGTTCAGGGGGGACCGGATATCAGGAGCATTCTTATACCCACCAGATTGAGATAAAGGAAAGGTAACCTCTGTGATCATAATACTCAGCGGTCCAGTTCCTGTTTGGGATGTGACCTGAATGGTGAACTTTGATTCTGACTTATGAAGCCATTACCACACGATGTTCAAATTATGTGTAGCCAATCATAATAGGTCTAAACAGATTGGTATCATGTAAAAGGAACTGCCTTAAAAATCTTTGATGAAAATCATTCTTGTTTGAATGCTTAAGTAAATAAATAAAAAAACAAAAAACTTAGGAATTAAATTAATAAGAACATTGTTATATTTCAATAATATTTGAAAACATATTTATTTACACGCATTGAAGTTCGGTGGTTATTTACAATAATCTTGTTCCTCGAGACATATGAAATGACAGACATCTTTTTTGACAGGTATTGTTTAATTTACAGGCGGAAGTGTCATGGAAGGAAGATCTGTGCGGAGCTTTGAGCTAAGAGTTCCGCTTTTGTGATTGTTCCCACGGGTATTGCTGTGTCACACTGGCAGATCACGGTCTCGTATGATTTGGTGATTAATAAGTCAGACAGAAATGTTTGTCTTAACCTTTCTTTGGTTTGTGTGTAGAACGTAGACAGCAATTATGAATATAGTGCGGCGGGAACAGTCATAAGAGAATATATCTCTTTGTTTTTTGGATATTTGAGAATATGAGGTAACAACAAAAACCATGTCATTTCTGGTATTTGTTCAAACTTATACATATCTAGTTGGTTTCCAAAACGTATCAGAAGAGTTAACAATGCTTATTTTTGGATTGGCTCAATAATTACCTTCCAGAATCTTTTTTTAGAGCGGTAGAAAGAAATGATTCAGAAGAGAAAACTACCGAATTAGATATGAAAACTAAAATATATAAATCATCTCATGAGGAATTCATTTCCTGACTCATGATTGATATTGTAAAAAATGGGAAAATTAGGTATACAATGGACTAATGTGTTGAGTGTACAAGCTAAAGCTGAAGTTGTATACCAATGTCTACGTAGTAATGAAATTTAACGTGTGTTGAATCTCTTTTCTAAGCCTAACATTATCAAGTGAACAGGCTGTTGCAATTACCTTTTTCCCTGGTCTGTTTACAAAACTAGTTGCGTCCTTCAAAACCCTGGTGTCTCCTCAACTTACAAAGGCCGCTGAGAAAGAGGCGTATAACGCGTCAAGACATACTATAATCTGCTGGTTTCGTTCCTCTTTTTGAAATTTTCTTTTTTGCGAATTTTCTTTTGTGTAACGAATGCGAGCTTGTCCGTTTCAGCCAGCAACGAATTTGATTAGCATGCTGATTACATACATGATTGAAAAATTTCAGATCTATAATTTGAAACGATCTTCTAAAAATAATCGTTCTCTTTCCTTGCAATATTTTTTATATTAATCTGAATAGTTGAATATTTTCGATCACATCAAAGGATTCCACTTCAAAAAAAAAAAAAAGATACCAGGTAAGGACACGATGAGCTACAATAATCCATATGATGAACAATATGAAATGAATAATGATAGTTCACAAAGATTTCAAAATGATCATGGTAATGATTTTGTTTCATTTATGAACAGAATTAATTTAATAAATCAAAATCTAGACAGGTATGATTCTCTAATTACTCAAATTGATTCATTGCATAAGAATTTATTGATTGAAGTTAATAATGAAGATGCTCAGAGATTGAGAGCCAAATTAGATGAGTTCGTCTCACAAGCTTCTGATGTGCAATATCAATTAAAGGATGATATTAAATCTGCTCAAAAAGTGGCACTAAATGATATTAATATGCAAACTCAAGCTGAAAATTCAAGGCAAAGATTTCTAAAATTGATTCAAGATTATAGAGTCATCGATTCGGATTATAAAGAAAGTAATAAAGAACAGGCTAAGAGACAATATATGATTGTACAACCTGATGCCACTGAAGATGAAGTAGAAAACGCTATTAATGATGTTGGAGGTCAGCAAATTTTTTCACAAGCATTATTAAATGCCAACAGACGTGGTGAAGCTAAAACTGCTTTGGCTGAAGTACAGGCAAGACATCAAGAACTGTTGCAATTGGAAAAATCAATGGCTGAATTGACTCAATTGTTTAATGATATGGAACAATTGGTCATTGAACAGCAAGAGACCATTCAAGCTATAGATCAGAATGTCGAGGAAGCGCAACAGGATGTTGAACAAGGTATTGGCCATACGAACAAAGCTGTCCAAAGTGCCAGAAGGGCGAGAAGAAATAAGATAAGATGTTATATTATTTGTTTCTTAATCGTTGCAGTTATTGTAGTGGTTGTCGTAGTTCCATCAGTTGTTGTTACGAGGCATTGAAGATATAAAGTCGATATATTTATATCTTTTGCCTTTTCCCCTTATACTTTTGTAATATCTATGTATAATGCTTTTTTCACATTTAATTTAACGCTCCTATATTCACAGCCCTCTTTCCCAAAAATATTTTCTTTTTTTATCATTTAGTTACTCAAAAACACCAAGGTGTTTAAAATTACATAAATAAATTATTACAAGCTGGCCAAATAATAAAGTGTCCAAAATGTTAACTGGAAAATTAAAAGTTAGAAAATTTTCTTATTTCTATTTGCATCTTAGTAGTATAAATATTTTCTGATTATGTCTATATATGTAATTTTTTTCAAGTTTCGAAGTTCGTGACACATTCAGGTTTTATAATGTTATTTAGGATATTCCATTAATTTTACCTCGTAAACCTGCATTTATAACTATTACATATGAAAAAAGATAAACTGTAGGCAAACACAATCAGAATAGTTTTAGTTATTCTTGAAAACTTGAAGAATATACAGGAGAGGAAAAGGGTAAAGTGACAGTGTAATGATCCATATTAACTGAAATTAAATCATGTCGGGACATAACAAGACACTCATTTTTCCTAGATCTCTTGATATTAATTATTTTACCAAGAAATATCGATTACAATCCAGTCCTTATTGCTACAACACAAACTTCGGTATGCCACTATTCACTTACGTATAGCGTCTCTCTTTTGCCACATTCTGCGGTCGCTGCAAAAAGGCATAGATGGCGAAGGTCCAAGGTGAAGCGCTAAAATTCAACAAAAAACATTTCACATGCGAGTTGTCTTGGAAAAATATTGGTCGCTTCATTCGCTCGACACAGTTATCAATTGAACTTTTATATAACATGCTAACCATCCATTGAAAGTTTTCGTTCTCTCACAATTACCAAGAAATTAACATACCCAATCGAATAAGCAAGAAATGGTTATGAAACCTGAAGTTGAACAGGAATTGGCTCATGTCCTTTTGACTGAGTTATTAGCTTATCAATTCGCATCTCCAGTGAGATGGATCGAAACTCAAGATGTTTTCTTGAAAGATATGAACACTGAAAGAGTCGTCGAAATTGGCCCTTCCCCAACTTTATCTGGGATGGCTCAAAGAACTTTGAAAAACAAATATGAATCATACGATGCCGCTTTATCTTTACAAAGACAGATCCTATGTTACTCTAAGGATGCTAAGGAGATTTATTACACTCCAGATCCAGTCGCTGAAACTTCTGAAGAAGGAACTGAGCCTATCAAAGCTCCCGAGGCTGCTGCAGTCACTCCAACTCCAGTTCCAGTTACCGTCGCTGCTCCGGTTCCAGCTCCAGCTGCTGCTGGTCCTGTCTCTGAGTTACCAGATGAACCTGTTAAGGCTTCTTTGTTATTGCATGTCTTAGTTGCTCACAAATTGAAGAAATCTTTGGAATCTGTGCCAATGTCTAAGACTATTAAAGATTTGGTTGGTGGTAAGTCTACTGTTCAAAACGAAATTCTTGGTGACTTAGGTAAAGAGTTCGGATCTACACCAGAAAAGCCAGAAGATACACCATTGGAAGAACTGGCAGAAACTTTCCAAGATACTTTCTCTGGTGCGTTAGGTAAACAATCGACTTCCCTGTTATCAAGATTGATTTCTTCTAAGATGCCAGGTGGGTTTACTATGACTGTCGCTAGAAAATATTTGCAAACTCGTTGGGGATTACCTACCGGTAGACAAGATTCTACTTTGTTAATTGCTTTATCTAATGAACCAACGGCTCGTCTAGGTTCTGAAGCTGATGCCAAGAGTTTCTTGGATGGTCAAGCACAAAAATACGCATCTATTTCTGGTGTCGATTTGTCTTCTGCTGCTTCTGCACCTTCTGGAGGTACAGCTGCTGGTTCTGGTGGTGCTACTGTCGATGCTGCTGCATTAGAAGAATTAAACAAGGATCACAAGATTTTAGCTCGCCAACAACTACAAGTCTTGGCTCGTTATTTGAAAATGGATCTAGATGGTGGCGAAAGAAAATTTCTGAAGGAAAAGGACACTGTCAAGGAATTACAATCCCAATTAGATTTCTTAACTGAAGAACTAGGTGAATTCTATGTTGGTGCTTTGAACACTGCCTTTTCTAGAAAGAAGGCTAGAGTTTTTGATTCTTCCTGGAATTGGGCTAAGCAATCTTTATTACATTTATATTTTGAAATTATCCATGGTGTCTTGAAGAATGTTGACAGAGAAGTTGTCAGTGAAGCCATCAATATAATGAACAGATCCAATGATGCCTTAATTAAATTCATGGAATATCACGTTGCTAACACTGACGTTACTAAAGGTGAAAATTACAAATTAGCTAAGGAATTAGGTGAACAATTGATTGAAAATTGTAAGCTAGTCTTAGATATGGATCCAGTTTACAAGGATATCTCTAATCCAACAGGTCCAAAGACTGTTATTGACAAAAATGGTAACATCAAATATTCTGAAGAACCAAGAGAAAAGATTAGAAAATTCTCCCAATATATTCAAGAAATGGCATTGGGTGGTCCATTAAGCAAAGAACCAGGCCAAACTACTATTCAAGAAGATTTAACTCGTGTTTACAAAGCAATTAGTGCCCAAGCTTCTACCCATAACATCTCCGATTCTACCAAATTAGAATTTGAAAAGATTTACGGCGATTTGATGCAATTCTTGAATAACTCCAAGGAAATCGATTCTTCTCAAACCACTAAATTAGCTGGTGCCGATGATGAACACGAAGATGATTTAGATAAGGATTCAACCAAAGAAGTAGCCTCTCTATCCAACAAATCCACCATTTCCAAGAGAGTGTCTTCAACTATTCCAAGAGAAACTGTTCCTTTCTTACATTTAAAAAAGAAATCCTCAAGTGGTGCATGGAAATATGATCGTCACTCTTCTACACTATTTTTGGATGGTTTAGAAAAGGCCGCTATCAATGGTGTTACATTTAAGGATAAATATGTTTTGATTACTGGTGCCGGTAACGGTTCTATTGGTGGTGAAATCTTAAGAGGGTTACTACAAGGTGGTGCGAAGGTTATTGCTACTACTATTTCAATCAACAAGATTACAATGGATTACTTCCAATCTCTTTATGCCAAATTTGGATCTAAGGGTTCTACTTTAGTCGTTGTACCATTCAACCAAGGTTCCAAACAAGATGTTGAAGCTTTAATCAATTACATCTATGATGATGAAAAGACTGGTGGTCTAGGTTGGGATCTAGATGCTATCATTCCTTTTGCTGCTATTCCAGAAAATGGTATTGAATTGGATAACATTGATTCCAAATCTGAATTTGCTCATAGAATCATGTTAACAAACATTTTCAGAATCATGGGTTGTGTCAAGAAGAAGAAGTCTGCAAGAGATATCGAAACTAGACCAGCTCAAGTTATTTTGCCAATGTCTCCAAACCACGGTACTTTTGGCGCTGACGGTCTATACTCTGAATCCAAATTATCATTGGAAACTTTATTCAACAGATGGCATTCTGAATCCTGGGGTAACCAACTGACCGTCTGTGGTGCCATCATTGGTTGGACTAGAGGTACAGGCCTAATGAGTGGTAACAACATCATTGCTGAAGGTATTGAAAAGATGGGTGTCCGTACATTCTCTCAAAAGGAAATGGCTTTCAATTTATTAGGTTTATTGACTCCTGAAGTTGTTCAATTATGTCAAAAGGCTCCAGTTATGGCTGATTTGAATGGTGGGTTACAATTCTTGAAGAACTTAAAAGAATTCACTCGTAAATTGCGTTCTGATTTGACTGAGACTTCTGAAATTAGAAAGGCGGTTTCTATTGAAACTGCTTTGGAACATAAATCTGTTAATGGTGACAATGCCGATGCTGCATACGCTCAAGTCGAAATTCAACCAAGAGCTAACATTCAATTAAAGTTCCCAACTTTGAAATCATACAAGGATATCAAGGCTGCTGCTGCCCCTGAATTAGAAGGCTTATTAGATTTGGAAAGAGTGATCGTTGTTACCGGTTTCTCTGAAGTTGGTCCATGGGGTTCTTCCAGAACCAGATGGGAAATGGAAGCCTATGGTGAATTTTCTTTGGAAGGTTGTGTTGAAATGGCTTGGATTATGGGTTTGGTTAAGTATCACAATGGTAACTTGAAGGGTCGCCCATATACTGGTTGGGTTGATTCAAAGACCAATGAACCAGTTGATGATAAAGATATTAAGAACAAATATGAAAAGCATATTCTAGATCATGCAGGTATCAGATTAATTGAACCTGAATTATTCAATGGTTACAATCCTGAAAGAAAACACATGATTCAAGAAATCATCGTTGAACAAAACATGGAACCATTTGAAGCTTCCAAGGAAACAGCTGAGCAATTCAAGCATGAACATGGTGCTAACGTTGATATTTTCGAAATTCCAGAAACTGGCGAATACTCTGTTAAATTATTGAAGGGTGCTACGTTATATATTCCAAAGGCATTAAGATTTGATAGACTAGTTGCTGGTCAAATACCAACAGGTTGGAACGCCAAAACATACGGTATTTCCGATGATATTATTTCTCAAGTTGATCCAATTACATTATTTGTTTTAGTTTCTGTGGTAGAAGCCTTCATCACTACTGGTATTACTGATCCATATGAAATGTACAAGTATGTTCATGTTTCTGAAGTTGGTAACTGTTCAGGTTCTGGTATGGGTGGTGTTTCCGCCTTACGTGGTATGTTCAAAGAACGTTACAAGGATGAACCCGTGCAAAATGATATATTACAAGAATCCTTTATCAATACAATGTCCGCCTGGGTTAATATGTTGTTAATTTCTTCTTCTGGTCCTATTAAAACACCTGTTGGTGCTTGTGCGACCGCTGTGGAATCTGTTGATATCGGTGTCGAAACCATCTTATCTGGTAAGGCCAAGATATGTATTGTTGGTGGTTATGATGATTTCCAAGAAGAAGGTTCTTACGAGTTCGGTAACATGAAGGCTACTTCTAACACTTTGGATGAATTTGAACATGGCCGTACGCCATCTGAAATGTCCAGACCGGCCACTTCTACTCGTAATGGGTTCATGGAAGCTCAAGGTGCCGGTATTCAAATTATTATGAATGCTGATTTGGCTTTGAAAATGGGTGTACCAATTTACGGTGTTGTTGCTTTAACTGCCACTGCCACTGACAAGATTGGTAGATCTGTTCCAGCTCCAGGTAAGGGTATTTTGACCACTGCTAGAGAACATCATGGTAATTTGAAATTTCCATCTCCATTATTAAACATCAAGTACAGAAAGAGACAATTAGTTGCCCGTGAAGCTCAAATTAAAGTATGGGTTGAAAATGAAATTGAACTATTGAAGGATGAAGTTGGAGAAATTCCTGTTGAAGATCAAGAAGCATTCTTTATCGAACGTACTAAGGAAATCAACCATGAAGCCTCCAAACAATTGAAGGCTGCCCAAAGTCAATGGGGTAACGAGTTTTTCAAGAATGAACCACGTATTGCTCCATTAAGAGGTGCTTTAGCTACGTTTGGTTTGACGGTTGATGATTTAGGTGTTGCCTCTTTCCATGGTACTTCTACAAAGGCTAATGATAAGAACGAATCTGCCACTTTAAATGAAATGATGAGACACTTGGGTAGATCTGAAGGTAACCCAGTTGTAGGTGTCTTCCAAAAATTCTTGACTGGTCATCCAAAGGGTGCTGCTGGTGCTTGGATGATGAATGGTGCTTTGCAAATCTTAAACAGCAGTATTATTCCAGGTAACAGAAATGCTGACAATATTGACAAGGTTTTGGAACAATATGAATATGTTTTGTTCCCATCTAAGTCGTTGAAGACTAATGGTGTTAAGGCTGTCTCGATTACTTCTTTTGGTTTCGGTCAAAAGGGTGGCCAAGCTATTGTGGTTCATCCAGATTACTTGTACGCTGCTATTGATGAATCTAGATACAATGAATATGTCATCAAGGTTCAAAATAGAGAAAGAGCCGCTCATAAATACTTCCATAACGGTATGATCACTAACAAACTATTTGTTAGCAAAGAACATGCTCCATATGGCGACGAATTGGAAGAGTTTGTCTATTTGGATCCATTAGCTCGTGTATCTAAGGATAAGAAGGATGGCTCATTAACATTTAACGACAAGTCTATTCAAAATAAAGATGTCTATGCAACTAAGAAAAACATTGAAACAGCTAAAATTGTTCGCCAATTAACTCAAGAAAATTCTACAGGTCACGTTGGCGTCGATGTCGAATTAATTACTAGTATCAATGTGAATAACCAGACCTTTATTGAGCGTAACTTCACGGATGCAGAAATCGCATACTGTCAAAGTCAACCAAGTGTTCAAAGCTCATTCGCCGGTACATGGTCTGCCAAGGAAGCTGTCTTTAAATCCTTATGTGTTGAATCTAAGGGTTCTGGTGCTGCATTAAAAGATATTGAAATTTCCCGTGTTCATGGTGGTGCTCCAACTGTCATTTTACATGGTGACGCCAAGAAAGCTGCTGCTTCTGTCGGGATTACTGATGTTAAGGTTTCCATTTCTCATGATGACTTCCAATCTATTGCAGTTGCAATTTCATCTCAGAAATAGGCGACTATTATGGACCTTTTCTTTGTACTAAATTAAATTATCTATAGATCAAGTAACAATGTAGTATAATTTTGTTTTTATTATTCATATTAACTTATTTATCGGTTAGTCTCGGAGTGATCACATCGGTATGCATGTAGAATATTATTCTGCAAATGTTGTCTGTTCGGTTCAGTGTCGATCAATTGTTCTTCCATCCCGGAGATATTACCACATGTAGTAATCCACATTCTGGTTCAACTTCTCATTGGACGCACTAATTGTACAGATAATGGAAAGCAAGGTACAAAGATGTGCATATTCCCTCGAATCCACGGGGAATCCATAGACATTAGAAGATTCAGTGTTAAACAGCTCCATAAGATAAGGTTGGGAAACCTGTAGGCTTCCCTTACTGACAATATCCCCGGACTCCTTGTAGTGTAGAGCTTAATAGTTATCTGTACGTAAAGGAGAATGGGAAATCAAACCCCACATCACAATATCCCGAGAGGCAAATATTCCGGCAGATACTCGGCCTTCCCCCCCCTTTTGCTGTTTTTGGAAATGAACCCACGCTACCTGGAGAAAAAAATAATATTACGCAGTAAATCCTTTAAAGAAGCGCCTAGCTGGGGGCCAGACAGTGGTGCAGAAGCTCTGCCGGCCAGCTATTGTGGAGCAATAACACCACAATTTCTTCTATTATTCCCGCCTTGCCTTCTCCAACGAGAGATTTGTGCGTGCCGGTGCCTGCGATATTCAAGAATGGAGAAACATATGGGGACCAGTAAACTCGTCGTACAGACCAGACATTTGCAGCTGAAATGTATGAGAGGTATTTAATTTTAAAGGCACCTGCCTGCTTATTACTTCACACCAGAGAAACCGACGCAGAAATAGAAAAGTATGATAAAATAACAACTATTTGCATTGGAAATGTATTGTTTTGAAACAGAAGACTCAGGAGAAACGTGAACTGGGTGGATCGCAATTAGTGTCACAGATGCTATTATTCTTATAACCGTAAAAATAAGAAAGATTTAATACTGAGGATGTACATCACTCTCTCTTGTGTGTTTTATTACGTTGTTATAGTAGCCCTCATCATACTAAATCGAAGAAAATCAATTCTTATCTTTATACTCTAATTTCCACCTTGCATATTGAGATATTTTCGTGTTTAATTTGTTTTTTCTCGCTTGTTACTGTTTTTTTACATGTTGAATAAGAATTAATCTTAGTGCAATTATTATATATGGTTCACATCTATATACAATACTTTCTTTATCTCTTCTTGTATTTTTAACGAATAAATATCAACAGAAATTAAATAATAATGAAAAACGAAACATCTATATCGAGCAACCATAGAAAATATAAGACAAAGAGCTTCAATTGTATTGGATATGGCGATTGTAGAATGTCGTTCACTAGGGCTGAACATTTAGCAAGACATATAAGAAAGCATACTGGTGAAAAACCATTCTCATGTGACATCTGCTTAAAACATTTTAGTAGAATCGACAATCTAAAACAACACAGAGAATCAGTTCATGCAAGTATTGTCAATAAATCATCATCACCTTCGATTAAGAACCCACAGACTAAAAATGTTCTGTTAAGCAATAAACAGTTTAAGAGAGCCACACAGGAAAAACTGGTACTGCTCAATGACAATGACAATATTGATATGGGACAACAATCTCCACCTCTGTCCACTTCAATGACTTCTCCAGCATCTCCCTTACTTAATTCCAATTCCAATTCCAACTGCCATTCGACACCATCAAATCTCAATTTATCAAAGACACAAACAGGCACGCCACAGTACATTTATTTCCCACCTAAGCCAATATCTCATTTCGAGCCATCTATTGATAAGCAAACCTCTCGAACTTATATACTCCCACCTTTGCAACCACAAAGACGACAATCTTATACAGTAGGAGCCAAATATGACTCGTATGATGATACATATCGTTCATTTTTGAATCATAATACTATAATACAGAATATGGCGAATGTAAGTCGAGATCATATACCTTTGCCCACACAGATAATTACTGACCTTGATGCAAAAATTGAAGATTATAATAGCAATAATAATGCTCAAAAGAATACTAAAAATGATAAAAATAATAGATCTTCAGAACGTCTAAGTGTAAAATATATACTTTCATAAAAATAAATATATTATCTATTCGTCCTTTCTGTCGTCTTCATCCAGCAGTATTTGCCGACATTTCTATAGATAATCGAGTATTATGTGGTGTTCGGATGTGTTGATATTTCGAAATCTTAGCAAATGGACGAAAAATAAGACAGGTCTAAGTAACTGAATAAGAAATGGCTTACATGAATGGTAGGAACGGATCCTTCCACCAAAACTGATCAGGACATCTTTTAACCTATTACTATTGTACCACACCACAATGAACACTAATGCGACGGACAACACACTAGCGCAAGGTCCTCCACCGGTGCCCACAAAGAGAGCATTATCTTTGGATGATTTAGTTAACCATGATGATAATGATAAGATGAAACTGCAAAAGATAACAAACAATGTACAAGAATCCACTAATACAGGGAACCATACCAACTCAAATCAAGTTTCGTTGGTTGAACAGGCCCCCAATACAGCAAATATTGCTTTATCAGCAAAGGTAACCGAGAATACTAATAAGCTAACTGAATCACTACCAATGAAAAATCTAGCTGCTGAAGTAAATAATAATAATGAGTCTGATTCATCAGTAAGCCTCAATGATGAAACTGATACAGATGATGATATTGGGGGCAATGGTGAAGTCAATTTTGACTCACCGATGGTATTTGATTATGATAAACAGGACAGAGATTCTCCTATTAAAGTTTCTCAACCATCTGACTCTTCGATAAATGTGGCAACTAAGAAAAAAGAGAAAATGACGGCGAAAAAACCTGTAAAGGAGAAGAAAGAAATTAAAAAGGAAATTGAAAAGAAAAATGAAAATATAGTGCATAAGAAGGAAGAAAACAAGGATAAAATTTCTGCAGTAGATCATATCTTTGAGGAGAAAGCGTCCCTTGAATCGAAAAAGAATTATATTAAAAAGGATTTAGAAGTTTTGAATGAAATTGCTGCCAAATCGAAACCAAATAAATACAGAAATGCTCCTATTTGGGCGCAAAAATGGAAACCGACAATCAAAGCGTTACAAAGTATAGACACCAAAGATTTCAAAATCGACTCTTCATTCTTAAACATTATACCTGACGATGATCTAACCAAATCTGTCCAGGATTGGGTTTATGCTACTATATATTCTATCGCACCTGATTTAAGACCGTTCATTGAATTAGAGATGAAGTTTGGTGTCATTATTGATGCAAAGGGTCCAGATCGTGTTTCTCCACCGATATCTTCACAAGCAATTTTCACTGAATTGGATGCTCATATGACACCTAATATTGATGAAGTACTGTTTAAAGAGTTGAATAAATATGTACAGGGGATTAGTGAACTAAATGAAAACTCGGGTAAATTTAGTATTATTGAATCGAATATGAGGGATTCAGTTTATAGGGTAGGTTTGTCAACTCAAAGACCTCGTTTCCTAAGAATGAGTACAGATGTGAAGACGGGCCGTGTGGGTCAATTTATAGAGAAGAGACATGTAGCCCAATTATTATTATTTTCACCTAAGGATAGTTACGACGGAAAAATATCTATTAATTTAGAATTGCCCGTCCCTGAGAACGATCCACCTGAGAAATATAAGTCACAAAAACCAGTTAGTGAAAGAACGAAAGAACGTGTGAGTTATATTCATAATGATTCGTGTACTAGAATCGATATTACTAAAGTGCATAATCATAATCAAGGTATAAAAGCTAGGGATGTGGAAATTACACACGAAATTGAATTGGAAATAAATACTCCAGCGTTACTGAGCGCGTTTGATAATATTACGCAGGACAGTAAGCAATATGCATCTGTGATTAGAACATTCTTGAATAATGGTACCATTATTCGCAGGAAATTGACTTCACTTTCGTATGAAATTTTTGAAGGTCAAAAAAAGATTATGTAATATAAAGTCTATTACGTTATTTAGGTTGAAATGTATGAATTTGGAGGATTCTCTTTGTTTTTATCATATATTAATAATACACATTAATCTAACTTAGTAACTTGACTATTGTCTTTGTAAATTCCAAATAGATATGCCATTCTAATAACCACCAAATCTTTCGCCATCATTATACTATCAATGGCCAGATCCATCTTGGAACCACTAACCTCATGCCATGAGATTGGTATTTCTTTGAATGCAATATTCTTTCTCATTCCGAGAATCAATATTTCCACATCGAATATCCAACCTTCTGTATGCAAATAAGGGAAAATCAATTCAATGGCCTCTCTATTAAACAATTTAAATCCACATTGAGTATCCTTAATAACATGGATACCAAAGATGTAAACTAATGTATGGAACCCATACATCAAACAATTTCTCAAGAATGATCTTTTAATGACAGCTTCAGTATTAACCATATGTGCTCTAGATCCCAATGCAATAGCTGGACTACGATCTGTACTATTTTTCGTTCTTTCCATATTTTGTACTGCAGCCATTAATTTCTCCACATCAGAAAATTTACTTGCACCATCAGCATCCGCAAATAAAACGTATTTACCACGAACATGCAACATTCCCTCTCTTACTGCACCACCTTTACCTCTATTTTTTAACAACTTTAAAACTTTCAATTCACTATTATGAAGATGAAATTTATCATGTGCTAATTTTAAACAATATGCACTTGTATCGTCAGTTGAACCATCATCTACAATTAATATCTCCCATCTTTTATGCATAGATTCATTAAGATACTTAATTGTTTCACTTAACATACTTTTTATTCTACCTGTTTCATTGTAACTAGGCACTACGACAGATAATAAAATTTCATTGTTAACGTCATGCTTCTTACTGCTGTATTCATTTAAAGTGGGTAGAGCTCTAGTTATTACCTTCCCTGAAGAATTGACAGTTTGATATTGTAATTCTTCAGGATGCGGTGTTCTTGGCTTATGTGATAATAAGTAAATTATCAAATAAAGGGAACATGTGAATCCGATTAGAACACTGGAAGCAACAATTTTTAAATTCGCTATACCATTACTGAATGCGTCCAAAAGATATGCTATCATTGGTACTCTATTACTTATGCTGCTTCCAAGTAGTCCCTGAGTGTCACTGGTAACTTCAAGAATATCTCACCTAATTTGGAAAAAAATAATCCTTTGATAACTATTGTTGACTTTAAAAAAACAACAACTATAGGAAACGTTGACGCGCCACGGGTTACCCAGTAAAACAGAGTGGACAAAGAGAAGCTCTTCACGTCCTTCAATTGCTAAGGTAATAATCCCATACGTTTCATATTAGAGACATTACTATTCAAGATTGGTTTTTCAGTGAGGTAATACGTGCAATTTCCTTCCTTTCAAGAGACGTTGCAGAGAATAAAGAAGCCAACTCGAGAAAAAATAATTAAAAAACAAATGATAAAGAAGAAAATAATAAAACTCACATAAATTTGTCCGAAAATATTAGCATTAATGAAAAGTGACAGTGGAAGAGTCCAACTGTGATAGTAAAATATGTGATTTCTTTAATTCAAAACTATTAGGGCTTGTGCATCCATACACCACGCACACATACTTGTAAGAAAGATAGGGCATGTCGGAGACTTTGAAAAACTTTGACTACCAGAAGAGAGCCGTTGATCAACTACATTCTTTTCAAATGACTGTCATTAGTCAAGAATTACAATTATAAGGGCATCAAATAAAAAAAAGGATGGCTAGCACACAGTCAGGATCAACGATATCAAGGAGTCCTATGGCAGAAAGAATGGAGCATTCGAGTATACCGACGGAACTGCCGAAATTGGCATATGATGAGCCGGGAGATTTATCGAGTACGTCTACATCCAGTGACGATTCTGATATTCAGAGTGATGATGATGATGATGATAGCAAAAATAAAAATAAAAATAAAAACGAACCTGTGCCCTTATATGAAAAACTTTCTAAGCAAAGGACTGTGACTGCAGGGACTCTGTCAAAGAGAAATAGTACTTATTCAATGGGGAGTGGAAAATCTATAAGGAAAGTAATCACAGGTGAAAGTATACACACCACAATATCCGGGAAATCCGTTGTAAATGACGTATCTGATTCTGATGATAATTTAAATGTGATGAATAATCTGGTTTCTCCTCATCTTCTGAAGTTAACTGCTAGAGAAATTCAACTCTTAAGAGAGTCATGGTTTTTGATGATAAAGGATGAAATTTCAACACAGGAGCTCATTGATTTCTATAGTAAATTACAAAGTACGGAAACGATAGAGACTAATAAAAACACACAATTAAACGCAACGTTTCCACAACTTAATTCTCTTTCTCGAGTGAGTTCATCAGAAGGTCAAATTGTGAAGATAGATTTTAAGTTTAAACCTGTAGATGAAGAAGTAATTTCTAGAAGCATATTTTGTACACAATTATATGAGAATATAAAGACTACAGCACCTATTTTGGAAGAAATGTTCCCCACAATAAGGCATCAAACTTATTCTCTTGTTGGTATAGTAAATCAAACAATGAATAACCTGGATGATTTAAGTGTCATGAATGAAAGGCTTTGCCATTTGGGGAAAAAACATTCCAGAATAATAGGTGTTGACCCGCAACAGTTTGAAATGATGGGAATTGTATTAATCAAGACTTTGCAAGACAGATTTGGGGTTCTCTTTACATATGAATTAGAGAATTTATGGTCCAAATTATATTCTTATCTAGCAAATTCAATACTATTATATGGGACAGATCCAGTCTTGATGGAAAAAAAAAGCAAGCTATATACTGATGACATTGATGAAAAGGGATTAGAATTCCCAATACCTGCTATTATTGAACCGAATATAGAAAAGGGGGCCCTGGAAAGAAGGGAGAAACCATTAGTGAATGGATCACCAATATTAAATGATAAGAATAGAGGTATAAGGGATAATGGTTTAACACCTAGTAAGACCCTTGCATCATCAGGAGGTGGTCGTAAAAGCAAAAAATCGCAGAATCGAATAGACAATCAAATGATGACCTCGATAAGATACAAACAGGTTAAGGGCAATTCGGGAAACAAAAAGGATTGTATTATTATGTAGTGATACATATAGAGCCTATAAACTCAATACATAAAGTAGTGAATAATATTACTGGTTTTCTTCATATAGTACATATTGTTGCTGGATATTCCGACGCGTCCAATTTTACGCGTCGTCTGCGGAAAACTGGTCATTTCTCTGAGATTTCTCGAACAGACTATCATAGTGACAACTCCATCATTTGCTAAAAGTTAATGTATTGCATCAAGTGGCCTAGAATTTAGACATAAATAGATTGAGAAAAGGAGAAACTGTTAAAGTTATCAGGAAACAGCAATTATGTCGAAAAATTCAACTGCTACTTATGATCCTTCAGATTTACTGAATTCCACGTTCTACTCTTCCAGATCTATAAATACACTTGATCATGCCAAGACATTCAGAAATTCTCTTATATTCAAAGAAATATCAGACCAAAGTTTGCCAGATTCGTTGAAATCATCTCCACAAAAGACATATGATAGACCATTACCTACAACGACAAGAGTAAAAGGTGAGATTGAAACAGTCAATATGACTACATCTCCCTCTTTAAGTGCATTGGCCGATATGTTGAATGAAAAATCCAAAAGTGCAGATCACAAGATAAAAGTTATTCAAAATATTCAATCTTCTATAATAGAAGAAGAAGAAGTGGAAGAACAGGACAAAAAAATCGAGGAACCAAACCAACAGAATCGAGAAATAAAAGCTACTCAAAGTACGGAAAATATCACAGAAAATAAAACCGTTGTAACTAGTATGGATAGTCAAGACAATTTTTCATCGCCTAATTTGATTGATATGGATGATTCTAATGATAGACCATTCCCACTACAAATGTTAAACCCAACTTCTATTGAACAGCCTGATTTTATGTCAACTCCAAAGGAGAAACTTCCTCCAATATCATCTTTTGAAAAATTGCAAATCTTTGAAACTATTCCAGAGAGTCCAAATTCAATTTCCCTAAAACAGGCTGCATCAACACCACAACATATACAAAAACATCACCAAATAGCGATACAGAACGATCTAAATACCAACATAAATATCAACCCTTCCTCTTCCAGTAGTTCCGAAATACGGTCATCTGAAAAGGGAGGAAGCTCATCCATTGACACTAGTCATACCAAACATACCAGTGGGAAAATTACCAGAATGATATCATCAGAATCAAAAAATGAAAATACTCCAACACAACAACAAAAAAAAAGAAGAAGCATCTTTTCCTTTTTGAAAAAGACTCCCAAATCAAGTGAACAACCACGTTCCCAATCGACCAGTATCACGTCTCGTAAACAAACATCACAATCTTCACTATCAACACCTGAGAAACGCGCTCTAAAATCACCAAGTAGTGGAAGTATATTTAATTCTTTACGCAAGCAGAAAAATGATTCATTTGCTCAATCAAATCCTAAAGGAGGCGAACTACCTAAACCGTTACCCAAGGCTAGAAGACACACAGTGTCCACCAGCTCTGCATTTAATAATAACCCTGAAATTCCAGTATCTATTCCAGACTCACAACCAGTACTACCTAAACATCAACATATCATACAAAGAAAGTTAACACCGTTGGCTTTGGATTTAGCTTTAACAAACTCATTACCATCCAACGCACAGGATACGATTGAACCAATTGATATAATTAAACCGACAAAATACGATTCTGGTGAAGTTCTTTTCCCAAAATCGTTAGATGAACAAGAGGTGGATTCGATAGTTTCCATTGAACGTACACGTTCAACGAAGAGAAGTTCTATAACTTCAAATAGGAGATCAATGACTGATAACTTGTCTATTAATGCACAAAATAAGGGTATGTTTATTACCGAAGCTGCTACAGTCGTATTATCCACACCTGACTTAACCAAATCTCCTGCAAGCAGTATTCTAAGGAATGGGAAATTTAGTGACTTTAACGATACTAATGGCAAAGATCTTTATAATCTCGATGAGTCATTCGGTGAAAAGAGTTACGAACCTAATAGCTCTACTCAAAATGAATTTTCATTGGGATCTATAGAGGAAAGGTTAAATGAAATGACTATAGATCACGAGATAGAGCATAAAACAATACAACCAATAATTGAAAATAAATTGACTAATGATGACCCCAATTTCTTTGAAGAAGATCCTGAATTGATGTCTGATATTATGGAATTTGCCAATATAATTAACTTCGGTGATGAAATAGATTTTGACAATATAAATCAAGACACCCAACTAGGACATTATAGAACATTCAATCCTGCTGTCATCAATGCATACAATTCTACCAATGACAAACAAGATGATGTATCTATACCGAGTGCCACCATTAATGGTGACGATAATTATGCTGTTGCTAATGAAGATGATCAGTTTGCTGATACGGGATTAGGAATAATACAAGACGAATATGATTTGGATAACGCTATTGAAAATATTAGTACTAATAATGAAAAAGAAGTAGAAATTGAAGAAGACTTTGATAATGAAAACTTTAATGAGTATAAAGAAGAGTTACAAGACACACCAAGGGCAAATGCATATCTACCCGAATATCAAATGAATAGACCGGTATCTATGTCATTTAGAGGTTTAAAAGGTCCTTCATTCAATAATTCTATAACAGAATCCATATTGCATGCAGATGTATCCTCAACAAATACAGATGAACCTAGAGTCAAACAGACAATTCAGTTTTCACCAAGCATTCTACTCTACGAGACTTATGGAGAGGATGAATATGATAGACAGCCTGAATTGGCAACATGTAATCAACTGACGCCTCAATTGGCGCAGATGATTAAAGTTGAATTAAACGAGTTAAAGAGTACCATGGATATCCATGAAGATTCAAAATGTTATACGCATTTCTACTAGTGGTTTAACCAGAGACACTTACACGCTGTAAATATGTATAAATATTTATATACTTATTATTGCACAATTCCAATATTTATTTCTATTATCATACATAGTTCTACGTATTTTCCACTGCTATCCAAATTTTTTAAAAAAAAATGTTGACGATGCGATGCACAGATGAAATTTTTAATCAAATCTTCAAAAAAAGAAGTTTAATTAGATATAGTACCCGAAAGTTTACATATTCCTGAAAGCCAATACTTTGAATATTTAGATACCAATCAATTGCAGCTATGAATTCAAAATTTCCGGAAACTGTGCTTCCAGGCCAGCTAATTTGTCCCGAATATGACACTGAACGTCAAGGTGAGAATGACATCGTTTATAAATATGTGTGTGGACGAGGTACGAAACTGCTAGATTACAAATACAATAACACCTCAATAAAGGTTATAACAGCCACTTTACTAGGTGATATATGCATAGAAGAAATTAAAGAGCCATTAGAAGATAATGAATCCGAGAGTAGTGAGGATCTAAAAGACAAAGAGATTGATTCTGACGTCAACAATAAAGGAGATATAGCTGGCATACAATCGGATAGAATTGTTAAGACTATAAACGTTTCTGTTTTGCAGGAGACAAAGACATCGAAGCAAAGTTTAGTGTATGACAATTTTGCTAATAATCTTCCGAAGGAAGGTGACATTGTTTTAACAAGAGTAACACGTATTTCTTTACAGAGAGCCAATGTTGAGATTCTAGCAGTCGAAAACCAAAATGTTCCAATAGATAGTGGTATTGGCAGCAATGGATCGGGTATAGTCGCACCAGGTGGTGGTTCAGGTGCAGCTACATTTTCAGTATCACAAGTTTCTTCGGATCTGGGTGAAACCTTTAGAGGCTTAATAAGATCACAAGATGTGAGATCTACTGAAAGAGATAGGGTTAAAATTATGGAATGTTTCAAGCCTGGTGATATTGTAAGAGCGCAAGTGTTATCTTTGGGGGATGGTACTAATTATTATTTAACTACTGCAAGAAATGATTTAGGTGTTGTGTTTGCCAAGACTGCTAATGGCGCTGGTGGGTTAATGTATGCTATTGATTGGCAAACCATGACTGTTCCATCCACTGGTGTAACTGAAAAGCGTAAATGTGCCAAACCATTGTAATATTACCAAGGACTTTGTAGTGATTAAATAGAAATAACAATTACTACAAAACATATAATCTCCTTTCTTTACGCTATAAATTCTATAATTTTACATATATATATATGTGATCAGCAAATATGTATTGGCAAGATTATCAGTCCAATATTTTAGTTGGCGGATATATTCTTGTTTCATGAGTTCCCCGTAAGTCAAATTCACTTAACCCAACTTGTGCTCCAAATTGTTGAAATCTCATCAGATAATGTTCTCTATGTGTCTCTGCAATTTCTATCAGTGATGGCCAATAAATTTCATGTCTATATTTGAAATCTAGATATCCACCATACAATGCATCTAATTGTTCCGAGGGAACATAGTTTGGGAATGGTTCATCAAAAACCAATTTCTCTCTAGTCATCGGATCAATGAATGGATGAATCAATTTTAAAAAAGTCCATGCCAACCATGGAATATTTGTCAATAAAGCCTTCCCAAGTCTTTCCGGATAATGTGTTTGTAAGATATGTAGAACTTCTTTACCAACCCCTATTGGTGGAATCACACTGTTTCCATTTACTTTTGGAACGTCTGGATAGTCCTTAAAATCGATCAGCAATGCTAATGAATCCTGTCCTGTTGGCATGAAATCTATTACTCTTTCAATCATAAACACCAAATGTTTCACTTGTCTATGAGAAGTTGGTGTGTTCTGTCTCCCTGGTTTCAGATAGAGGATTGGCCTAGCATCATTCTCATAACCCAGAACGACTTGCTTACCAGATTCATTTTCAATGGCTACAGAATCAGCAGTTAAATTATCGCCATTTTCTTCACCCAGGTTATTAATTCCAAATTCTCTTCTCCAAGCAATGGTCAGCTTGATTCTCTTTATACAATCAGCAACAACCCATTTAGTAGCACGTAAATAGCGAAGAATGCATTCCCTCGTCAACCAAGCTTTCTCAAACTCATTCAATGGACTTGTTGACTCTTCACTTTTTTCTTTATCTGGAATTTTTAAATCTGTATCTTGGAAATGTGCCAATACTTCACTATACTTCTTTTTTTCCTGTGAGCTAAGCGTCTTTTCCTTAGGTGGAGTTATCGTCTCTGGTAACACAGCTATTGGTTTTTGGACTTCAATCAATTTATCTGATGGAACTTGCTTTTCACGACTTTTACCTTTAGTAAACCTTTTAAACATGCTATATCAATTGCACCTTGTTTGTTTAAGATACAGAAATGCGGTGGTGTGATCTTCTATATGTAGTTTAAATAAGATGATACAAGGATAGGCTTCCAAAACGTAGCACTATGACTACCATCCGATATTACCAACCGTTCCACGACAGGAACACCTAGCGTTAAGAGAAACTTCAAGAATACGCATCAGTGTCAGGCAGGGTCCTTCATTGACATTAAAATTTTCAAATTTTTTCGTTTACCGCGTCGTTTACCTATCTGTCTGTCTTCTTGCCCAGAATATAATCATTTAATGACTTCTTCTTCTTGCTGTTAATCTCTGATGTAGTGTTTTTATGCGGTACGTCTTTGGCGATGCCAGTAGGTAGTGGTGATAGTGGATGTTTTGCAGTCTTGGAATTGATATTCTTGGTTTGCAAAAGTTCCCTTCTTAACGGTTTCTTCTTAGTGAGAAATATACTTGTATTCTCTACTCGTCGTTTCTTGAGTGGTGAGCTGTGAACAGAGGTACTCTTCCGTGTATCCTTTCTCGAATCCTTTGTTTGTGGGGCTGCCCTTGCTGCAAGGAAAGTAGTATTAGCTGTTATTGTGTTTAAGTCGGGAGTCATAGTCGGGGCTACTTTGTTACCATTATCTGACGATGCTCCTCGTACAATTGGTGTTCCACTACCGTTGCCTCCACCGAAGGCTCTTCTTACCACAGCAGACCTTGGTTGCGGTACACTGCCCTGATTTAATCTTCTGATCTTTCCTGAGTCTTCCTTCACAGCATCATTTAACAGTTTCGAATGATAATTCTTGTTAAAAGCATTTCTGTTATAGGCAAACGATTTCACCTTATTGCTTCGTAAATACATAGAATCTACACTCACAGTCTTGTTCTTTTCCCTTTCCTCCTGAATTTGCTGCATTTGTAACCTTAACTTTTCTGCTGTCTTTTGTTGTTTTTTCAGTTCATCATTTTGATATTTGAAATAAAGTACCCTGTAAGGTATCTTATACTTCCTCTTCTCAGGATCTTTACGAATCAATTCTTTTAAACAGATCATAACCAGATCATATTGCTGTTTCAAAACAGTAGGATCGAACTTACGAATGAAATCAATGTATTGGCTACAAATGATCTCTCTCTTGGATATAAAACTGGTATGAGTATTCATAGGAAAATCTAACTTAAGAAATTTCAACCACAGATGATCATCTTCCAAGATAAGCAAAACACTTTTCTCCTCTAACCTTATCAATTGTTCCTTATTCATCTTATTTAACACATCTTCTATCAATCTGTAGGGCGTACACCCAATATCTTGGATCAATGGTAGATTTCTCATTAGAGCTATTTTTGATAGTTCTAGTAAGCTTTTCATGTTTCCCACAAGATATAGACATAAATCTTGTTACAGGCAACAGTAAACCTGGATTACTAAAAAATATTTTGGTTGAACTCTTTCCTTTACTTTTCTTTTCAAAAGGCTTTTCTAAAGATTCTCTTGTAATATTTTCTGTAAGTACATAATTTTTTCGTCTTTTCATAGAAAATTAAGTGACAGTAGCTATGACCACACATACGAAGAAGATAAAATCGCTACATAAGAAGAACGTAATTATATATATCAATTACCTGCGTACTGTTATTATTAGAAGTCTAAATCTCTTGTTTACTTAAAAAAAAATGTTTTTTTTTTTCTTGACTTAGTTATTTACTCGCTAATGGACCTCTTATTGTGTATATCTCTCTTATTCACTCTCCACGAAGAGCCTTAACCACTGCCGGCCTTCTCATCATGTGTTTGGTCCATTTATATACTTCTGGGAATTCCGTCTTAATATTTATTCCAATTCTATCTACAACATTGTTCCAAGGAACAAATGCCAAATCTGCAATAGTTAACTTATCACCTACCAACCACACTGGATAGTCAAAAAATCTGCTTTGTGACATTGGTGTAGTACCAGAGGAATAAGCTGCTGCATTATCAGTATCTAATTCCATAACCATGGCTTCCCTTCTTTCAGCCAATGCCATCTCCACAACACCATACACTCTTCTCACTTCATCAGTATATCTTTCAATGGCGCTTGGAATCTTTTGAGAATGGAAGTAACTGAAATGTAAAGCTTGTCCAATCATTGGCGCATGTCCAGAAGTTTGGAAGAACAGCCATGCATTAATTTGAGCTTGATCAGCTAAATCATCAGACCAAAGTACTGGATCACCAGTTTCCTTATAATATTTATTTACTAAGTGTAAAAGAATAGCACCCGATTCCCATATGGAAAGATTATCCATACTGTGATCAATTAAAGCAGGTACTCTTGCATTGGGATTAACTGAAACAAATTCGGGTGCTCGATGTTCTCCCCGATTGAAGTCAAGGAAAATTGTGTTGTATGGAAGATTTAACTCACTCAGGACAATAGCTACTTTGAAACCATTAGGTGCAGATCTGTGAGAGAATAAAGTATAACCTTCCATTGGTTGATTTTGGAAGAACTTAGTAATCCTGGAGTATTCTACATTACTAAAGGGCGAGTTTTGTTGTTGCTGTTGCTGTTGATGTAGTTGTTGTTGCTGCTGCAATTGTTCTTGTCGTTCATTTCCCGTACTACTGAAACCATGTGTTTGAATATTACTATTATGTGGATTACTTTGATTACTATTTTCATTTGATGAAACTTCAAAATTTATATTGCTTTGGTCAGTAGTAGTATTACTGTTATCTATATTGACTTGCTGGAGTGCATTGGAGAGATTGGATATTTGACTTGAGTGAATTTTTTGTCCATTTAGGTTATTCATGTTAATCAGCTAGCAGTACGGCTTGTAAACGCGTAATTGGTTTTTTAAATGTGTATTAGTAATTGATAAAGGAACTAAAAGTAGGTGTTATATTATCACCGCTATTGTTACTCATGCATATCTTAGTATCATCGATTGCAAAGTGTCATTTTCATTTGACAATCTCAAAATTTTCAAGTTTCATGCGGCGGTGTCCGGATGCTTTACAATAATGCCTTAGTATGAGAATTACATACTTTATGTATATTAATTAGATGCCAATTTATAACGTCCATATTAGCACTACTTTCTTTTCTTTCTAGTACTCTTCATCTTTGAAGGGGGCGTAGCATGTCCGGTTGTCTGTACGTGCTTGAAGAATCTATTACGACTGTCAAATGTCATTCCACAGGTAGCACATATTTCATCACCCGATTGTGCTAAGGTCGACACAGGAGTAGAAATACCAGTATTATTTTTAGATGTGGCTGCCGTAGAACTTTGTGATTTAATCTTCTTCTTCCCTTTCTTGCTCTTCTTTTTCTTCCCAATAGTCCAGTCCTCATCACTATCATCAATTTGAAACTTTTTCTCATTCAACGAAGCCAAGATGTTAGTCAATTCATCGATCTCTTCATCCTCGCTTTCCTTTTTCTCTCCATCATTGACCATTTCATTATTCGGTTGTTTCTCTGTTTGGATGACTTCATTATCACTAATTTCATTATCTACTTCAATTTCTATACCCTCATTGATTTCATCCTCCGTATCAGTCCCAGAAGTAGCTTCTGCCAGCTGCCTTTCAATTTCCGCCAATTCTGCCTGAAGCTTATCCATATCAATATCATCAGCATTGATATTTTCATGATCAATTGGAAATTTGCTCTGTTCTTGATCCTCATCGTTCTGTACACTCTCAGCAGCAGAACTGAACTCGTCTAAATCAGATAGATTATCTAAACCAAATTCCATATTATCCTTCTTAATCTCTTTTTCTACCATATTGAGCTTCTTTCTATGCAGTTTGGTAGTTATGTGGTTTTCATATTGCTTGTCAGATTTGAAGTGTTTGTTGCAAATAAAGCATTCATATATTATTATTTCATTATCGTTATTACTTGTCATTGAAGGTGCCAATATATCATTTTCTGTAACCTCATCCGCACGTTCATATCGTTTTTCTATTTCTTCCCAATCCTCTTCTACAGCTTGCCAATTTTGTAATTCAAAATCTACTTGCGTTTCAGTTTGCGTCCCATTATTCTTTGCTGCTTCAAGTTCCTTCTTTTTCATCAAATTCTTTGATCTTTTCTCTTCTTCCACTTTTTTGGCTCCATTTTTCATTCTGATATCAATTTTCTTAATAAATGTCACAAATCTTTTTACAGTCTTATTATACTCGTTTCTTGCATTTTGTCTTGCCTTTTCATTTCTCTTATTAATTTCTCTCTTGGTTCTTCTATCATAAGTCCTAGAATACATATATTCATCTTTCCAGCTAAAGCTCTTCAATGTATTAAAACTTGCCCATTTCTTATAGAACATTTTCAAATATTGATAATCCGTCTTTGAATGGCCAAATATAGGAAGCAAATAACTACAATCATCGATATTAAATCCATGTCGATCACATGCATTCATGTACCCACTTCCATTTATATCATTTTCAAAATAATCATCTTGGTAAAAATCAAAATTCTTCATCCCCAATCTTCTACCACATAATATTTCATCCATTGCCAATCTTGCAAAAATTTTACCTGCAATTTGATACAGCCCAGCAGGTGAATCATCCAATCTAGTATACAGAGAAGAGTTGAAGAACATTAATAATTCATCAGTGGTAACACCTGTAACAACAGCATCTACGTCATTTTCATCATATCCATCTTCTTGTGTGCCAATTGGAGCATCATTCAAGATTTGTTCCTTGTGAGCATCATACCATGCCCTTTCTTGTGGGTCAGATAAAACTTCATATGCAGATCTGATTGTGGCAAATATTTCTGTGGCTTCATCAATTTTGTCAGGATTCTTGTCAGGATGGAATTGTAATGCCTTTTTCCTATATGCTTTTTTCAATTCTAAATCACCAGCTGTTACTTCAACACCCAATAGTTCATAGTAACATGTCCTCATATCGGCATATGTGTATTCCTAGAAAAGAAAAGCAATACTATTTATTCAGTGTCTATTGATGATAATACATATACTGTTACATAAATGAATGTGAATTAGTTTTACATCTTTGCAAGTGATTAAAGCGAAATTAATTTTTGATTTCTTTCGAAGCGATGCACCATGGAAATAGCAGAAATCACTAGGTTGATTAAGGAAAATAACAAAATATGAACGGTCCTTTACAACACTATATTGACAGTTATCTTACTGCAAGATGGTCTGTCAAATTATGCAAGCATTTTTCCAATGGATGGGTGACACTGTTTAAACTACCTGTTTCTAAAAATTGGGAGTACGCAATGTCTGCCTTCTTCACGAGATTGGCCGACTCTCCAAAGACCTTATAGTGTAAATCATTGACAAAACGCCTTATTAAAGGCTTTTCATAACGAAGAGATATTGCTAATCTTTGGATCTTGACAGGAAGATCGGGAAATGGGATCTGTAAAAAAATAATAATTCGTTTGAGAGTATTCTGTAAAGTTATTTTATCAATTTTGTCTACTGCACCAATATTTAAATATTTGGCAAGTTGTTCATCTACTCCAAATCTGGCTAAAGTTTCTTTATCGAATATTATAACATCTTTTCTGTCTCCTTCAGATGTATTGATCTGTTTTGTTAACTCAGAAACTTTTGTTTTAATACTTTCATTTTCTTCCTTCACTCCAATAAATTCACTTTTTAAAGCAATTAGGTCATTTTCCAATTCTCGTACTTGTTCTCTAGAGATCTCTAGTTCTTGGGAAAGTTTCTGTTCCTTTTTCTCGTAAATGTCTTTAATATAAGTCGACTGCCTGTCCAAAGAATCAGATATAGATCTTTTTTCTTTAACTAATTCAGATAGCGTATTCTCCAATATATTTTTCTTCTTAGACAATTCTTCCCTTGTAGCCTCTACAGTCTCTTTGAGATCATTAAGTCTTAGGTCGTCATTTTTTGTATAGAAGCGTAAAATGTCCTTTTGTCTTTCTCTTAATAATTCAGAAAATGGACTTATAGAATTATCATTTGTTAAACAATTAACAAGGATATCGCCAATGGTAACATCAAACAATTCCAATTTTCGAAGTTCTTGAACAAAACATTTTTGTTTCTCTTGAAATTTTGTGAGACTTTTTAGTTTTTCAAGCAATGATTTCTTCTCATCGATTTCTTGCTTTAAACTGAGTTGATGCTCTTGCTTAAGTTTGTTGATTTTGACATTTAAATCCTCATTTTCCTTTTTAAAAGAATCTACAGCAGATACTTGGTCTTCGAGTTGTTTATTTGTACTGTTTAAACTTCTAGAATCTTCCTGAAGTTGTTCAAATTGGAATTTCAATTTTTTGTTGGCACTTTCTAGCCTTTCATTTTCAGCATTCAAATCACTATTATTCGCTTGTAGGCTTTCAACTTTCTTAGTTAGATCAAGTATTTTATTCCTTTGTTTTATTAATTCTTCATTAAGAGTCACCAGTTGTTCGTTTGAATTATTCATAGAATCTTTCAATTTACTTAATGTCCTTAATTGCTCTGCAGTAGTTACCTTCTCACTTGGTGTTGATTGCATTATCGTTTCGTGTACCTTTTGAGAATTGGTAACGGGTACATCATTAAAACTGATATTTGATGACTGTGATCGATAGTTAAAAGGACGTTCGTCATGAGCAGAAGAGGTGTTGCCGAATGATTTTTCCAATATATTTTCGTAAGCATGAGTTTCCTTTACCTTATCTAATTCTTCGGCTATTTTCTGTCCTATTTCTCTTTTAGTTTCGTTATATTTGAGTACTTCTGGATTTTCATTCTCCTGTTGGGAAATATTCGGTATATCAGAAGAAATGTGCATCGATTGCATTTTTAAAAAGAGTTTAACCAAATTGTTAATTTGCTAAATTTTTTTTCTTATGTTGATACGTATAATCTGTTCAACTACCAAGCTCTTATGAGATTTGATATTAGCTAAGCTGATTTTATCTTTCTCATATTTATCGATATACTTCATCCACAAAATTTGACGCGACGCGACGCGATATTAACTTATAACTTAGATATATTTATAGATACAATAATTTCATCCACCAAAGTAATGATGAAAATTTTTGAACAATTTATCTATAATCCTTTACCATATATTATTGACTAAGATGTCCTTTAAATATTAATTATTGCCTCATTATTATGTCTTAAACCCGATTTACTCTTTTTAACACGAGCCATTAGTGGTTCACTGATACCTTGGTTCCCATGAGCACCTAAACCCTCACCGCTGCTCCATCCAAGTTTCTCTAACATTCTTCTACCGATATTTTCTTGTCCAATTTCTGGCGCATCTTTACCGATTAGTTCACCTTCCTTAGCACTAAATTTGCCCTTAATTCTTAACCTCTCTGTACGAACATATTCTTCTCTTGGCCGCTGGACATCAATTCTCATGAACACTGGACGCTGATGTAGTAACTGACCTATTAGACCATAGTTTGGTGTTTTAAATTTCGTTTTCCGTATTTTTTCAACTTTGATGTGGGTATGGTTATTTTTACCAATCTTGGATGACTTCATGTAATAGTGCTTAGAAAATTTTGCAATAGTTTTATTTCCGTGAGGATCCAAAGGTGGAAATATCAAACTTGCTTTATCGTTAGTCATGAATAATTCTAATTCATCCTTTATATTTTGAACATGCAATCCATAAGGATATTTCTTAAAAAGATCACTTGTTTTCCTATTTTCCTCATCGATAAATTCTTCCTTTACAATTCTATTCTTAGCCTTATTAGATAACCGTTTTTCCAATTTACTTTGCAATGTATTTAGTGTCTCATGTTCTAAAGATAACTGACTTGTTAGCAGTTTCTTCTTCTTACCTTTTCCGGTAAATTCTAACGTTTTTGTTTCATATTCTTGGTTACGATCAACGTTATGTTTGAGGGTATATGATACCAAATCCGCTAAACCTTCATCCATATCGGATGTGATTTCCATTTCTGCCCCATCGCTGAAATTATCGATACGACTATGATTTCTTTCATTTTCATAGGAAGACTGGCCATCATCATCCTCTGAGTTTGAGTCTGAAAAGGGTATATCAGAGTATATTGGTTCAGGTTCTTCCTTCTCTGGTATTAATGACTTCTTCAAATGCTTGAAATATGCACCTAACCTAGATTCTGGTAACCCCAATTCTTCCAGAACAAAATCTATAAATACTTCCTGTTCAATCCATCTAAAATTGTAATCACCAAACAATTTATAGCACTTTACATAGTAAGAGTTTTCGGAATATCCTTGCCTAATATTACTAACCATTACAGTATCTGTATTAATCACATAATCCTCATCCAAAAATCCAAACTCAGGTCCAAAATCATCTCCATAATCTTCCTCTTCATCTTTAGTTTCCGTTTCTTTGTCTTTCATCGATAAATCTTCTGATAAACGTAACTTTCCAATCTTTGAGGAAAGTTCAGCACTCTTTATCTGGGGTTCTTTTTCATCACTTTCATATGACTCTTCATATTCAAGTGTAATAGCATTTTGTAAGTCATCATTCAAGACATCAGAATCAAAATCAGAGTCATTTTCATCTTTTGAATTGGGTAACATGTTCTTCATCACATTTTGAACATAACTATGAAATGGATGATACTTTCTCTCAACTTTAGTTAAATGGACATTATCCTCAGTAGAATCAGTATCAAGGAGTAGTTCAGTTTTACCAATAACCAAAGAAGGGTTAAATTCCAAAGTAGAATGTGCTGGTCGTCTTTTTGGTTCTTCTAGATGAACCGAACGAACAGTCGGCATAGTATCATCCGTAAATCCATCATCATCACGGAAGAATAAGCTGTTATCATTTAATTTAGATAGGGATTCATCGGATGATACATCTTCCTTCCCCTTTTTGTCCTGCTCTTGATCTAGGTCTTCAAACGCAATCTCAACATTTTCTGGGTCAGTTTCCTCATCAATGTCATCATCATCTAAAAATACCATTTTTTCATTTACTTTTTGTCCAAGATCAAAGGCTATTCCTTCACTTGATTCAGATAATGGAAAAATGCAACGATTCTTTTCAGCAAGCTTCAGTATGAGATCGTGCGCTGGGTCATATACCTCTTTAGATTTTATAAAAACCATTGGTCTCTTACGAAACATAAGATTGCTTTCAATATCAGGAGTAGAATCTCTGTTATATCCGGGCCTCAACCCACCGGCCATCATCGACTGCTTCTTGTTTTGTCTATTAAAATAATAATTCTCTACTGTCTCAGAAGAAATAACTGCTCTACCAATATTATCATAATCTGCTGATATATCATCCAAATCTCCAGCTCCCATGGGTACACCAGAATCAAACCAATCCTTATTGTTATTAGTAGAATCTTTTGTAGTCGGGCGACGGTGTTTAACCTTCCGATGCTTACTCTTCTTAGTATTTGCACCATTTGAACCATTGATTTTGCTCTTTTTATTACTATTAGAATAGTGTTTATGCCTCTTTGCCATTATTTATAATTGATATTTTGATACTTCTTAGACCTATGTCTCCTAAATCTGTGTCTTTTCGAATAATTGAGAAATCGATTTCTGATATGGAAACTTTAACAAAGGGAATTTACAATTTCAAAGCATCGAATCAATCAGGAAAATTAAATCGACCACAATCTCTCCAACCATTAAGCATACAAAGATAACTAAAGGGAAATGGAAATTCTGAATAGATTTTCCTCTCAACTATATACTCCAAACAATATCTCTACAGAATCGCGAATGCCAGATAGAGTGGTCTTGGGCATTAAATACCCCTATGAAATAGCTGTTCCACCTCGAACACCACCAATACAGGATACGACACCTACTTCATTCTTTACAAACTTATTTTCAAAGGCTATTTATACACAAGACACTGGTTGTGATGGTAATGGTGATAATGATGATGATAATTTTCTTAGGGATGTGATAACGAGGTTACATTTTACATATAGGACAAGATTTGATCCTATTATGAAATCTCCTGATGGTCCTTCACCATTAAATTTTAGACTTCTCATTAGAGAGAATCCTATTGATGCTATTGAAAATGCAATAAATCACCCAGATTGTTTTAATACTGATATTGGGTGGGGATGCATGATAAGGACCGGACAAAGTTTATTGGCTAATGCTCTACAGATAATTAGACTTGGCAGGAGTTTCCGATATATGGGGATTAATGATACGAGAGAGAGTTACATTGTTAGATGGTTCATAGATGCACCACAGAGGCAATTTTCATTGCATAGATTCATTTCTGAAGGAACGATACTTTCAGGAAAGAATCCCGGTGAGTGGTTCGGACCAGCTGCCACAGCTAGAAGTATTCAAAGTTTGATACATAAATTTCCAGATTGTGGTATTGATGAGTGTTTGATTTCAGTATCATCAGGTGATCTTTACACGAATGAGGTTACACAAATATTTGCGGACGAACCCAATAAGATCTTGTTAATTCTCTTAGGTGTCAAATTGGGTTTGAATGCAGTGAATGAATGTTATTGGGAAAGTATACGACACATCTTAGGTTCAAAGTATACAGTTGGTATTGCTGGTGGGAGGCCTTCCTCGTCATTGTACTTTTTTGGTTATGAAGGTGATGAGTTATTTTACTTAGATCCTCATTCACCTCAACCATCTTTAGATGAAAATAGCGATTCATGTGAAAGTTGCCATACTAATAGATTTGGAAAATTGCCCATGGTTGATGTGGATCCATCAATGTTGATTGGGATGCTTATAAAAGGGGAAGGTGAATGGAACAACTTCCAAGAGGAAATGAGAAATTCCAAAATTATTAATATTTTTGAAGAACGGCCATGTGACCCGAGTATTGATATGAATTTTGGCAATGAAGATTTTGATATCACAAGTATAAAATCACAAGGGTCTGGCAATAATAATTATGGTGATACTAATGATAATAATGGCACTTCTGGAAGCGACACAACGGTAGATGATATTGAAAAGAACGACTACGTGGATATAGGGTCCATATTACAGAGGGTGGGGAACGCATGTAGTTTTCAGGATGAACAATTACAGGATATAAAATGCAAGAAACAAAAGATAGTGGTGATGGGTAATACCAACTGTATCACAAATCACAGCGTTCTTACAGACTTCGAAGTTGAAAAAGTTTTGGTGGAACAAGACACTGTAAGCATAGCAAATCCACCGGTGGGTTAAGCGCAAGATTAAAATTCCATATCTCTTTCTATGTTTATAATTTAAATTGACTAAATATTCCTTCTATTACATTCCATTTTTGAAATTTACAGCGAATTGAATTACTGGGCCGCCTTACGTAAATCTGATTGATTTTCTACAAGCAAAAGCAAAAGCCCACTGAAGAGGTGATATTTGTAATATTGAAAAAAATATCAAAAAGCCAACAGTAAGACTACAACGCAGGTCTATATAAAAGTAATTAGATATTATCTCTTCGGTTTAGTAGCCTTCTTCTAATACAATATACAACACAGCACAACCATTCAAAGTGCAAATATGGTGGATTCAATTGAGCGCAACACATCATTGAAATTCTGCACAGTATGTGCCTCAAACAACAATCGTTCAATGGAATCGCATAAAGTACTACAGGAAGCAGGATATGATGTTAGTTCATATGGTACCGGGTCAGCAGTGAGGCTTCCCGGTCTTTCGATCGATAAGCCTAACGTTTATGCATTTGGAACACCTTATAATGATATATATAACGATTTGCTATCACAATCTCCAGAAAGATACAAGGCTAATGGGTTGCTGCAAATGTTGGATCGTAATAGGAGATTGAAGAAGGCACCAGAAAAATGGCATACGAATTCTAAAACTTTTGATTTTGTCTTTACTTGCGAAGAAAGATGTTTCGATTCTGTTTGTGAAGATTTGATGAACCGTGGTGGGAAATTAAATAAGATGGTTCATGTGATTAACATAGATATTAAGGATGATAACGAAAATGCTAAGATTGGTGGGAAAGGCATTTTGGAATTAGCTGATATGTTAGGTGCCAAAGTTAAAGAATGCGATGAATCGTTTATGCCATTTGAAGATGTGGTCATGGATATACTTGCGATATGGCAGCAAAACCATCCAAACCTACCGTTACTTTACTCACCAGCATTTTACTAGGATTGTAAATAAGATATAAAAATAAAAATATAAAACAATTAATGAGATAAGATTTGTGCTATAATGCAAATGCTCTCCTGTTTAAATTCATTTTAAAACACATCAACTGATCTGTTCTTAAAATGGAAAAAAATAGAGAGAAAAAGTCATGGAAAGAAATCCTCAATCTGTTGAAAACACATCTTTTAAAATGTTCATCAATATGAAATTTTTAAAGAAGAGATAAATCAAAAATTATAAGACCCACCCGTTTCTACCAAACCCAACCAAACTTTTCTCCGAAAAGACGACTCATTTAATGGTTGTCAAATATTGCTATTCGACTTTATAAACGAACTATCAGAGTTAATGATCAAATTTCAAAAAAAATCGTTTAACCTTCATGAATTAACAGAATCAACGACTTGAAAAATAACCAAAAGTCCTGGAGTTCACAAATAACACGTCCATCAAGCAGGTCTCGTCTGTGTTGGATCCAGCCTCCCTAGCACCGATTTGTACTCGGTACCATACTTCTCCAGGCAGAAGGAAAAAAGGGCATCATCAAGCAACCAACGTAATTTATACAAATACATTGAAATTGAAGATAATACAGGGAAACGAAACGTCAGCAAGTACACCTTTCGCAATCGTTTGTGTAATGACGAAGAAACTTACATCAATTAAAAAGCTTGAATCATGGAGATTCAAATGACTTAAATGCTTAGCATTCTTCAAAGGTTGAAAGCGCATACTTGGTCAGAAGGAATTCTTGATCTCCTCTGACATCTTAAGGTAAGTATGAGGATTTCAAACAAAAAAATTCAAGACAAAAGAACACTTGTTATAAAAGAGAAGTGAAAAAGGCAGAGAATGGAAAAACTACATTATTTCGCTTTCCTTTTATACTTCTCAAAGACGAGACGGAAAAAAAAATTCTATTTTAATAACCGGGTCATACGACAAACGTCAGTAAATAATATATCAAGGGTTGTATGTATATATAACTATGTCATTAAACAATTATTTGTTTCCATTGGACTAGTCTATAAACGTTAGTTCCCACATTTCTCACCAAGGCATAATTGCTATCCTTTTCCCCCTGTGTTACAGTTGAGTGTGCATCAATGAACCCGGTAGCGACGCCATTTCCTTCACTCATATGGAACGTCGCAGTTGTAACGAACCCAATTAGATCATCAATGGATGGTATAGGCGCTATTAAATCATGGTCTTTCTTTCCATCTGCGCGATATACACCGTTGGCTATTTGCATCCAGTATTTCATATCTTTCTCGGGAATTTGATATATCCTTGCATTGTCAGCCGGGTATCCTCTCTCCACAAAATTACATGAAATGGCAATGACTGGAAGAGTTTTCTGCGAAATTATCAAAGATGCAGAATCATCATTATGTTCCATAATCAAATTCTTTGATTGAGGTAGTGAATTAGTAATTTCAATAGGGATTGATGAATACTGTTCTTCACCTTCATTATTCACGGCTTTCACATCCTTATATAATTCTAATACATCATTTAAAAACTTAATGGACCTGGAATTGTCAACTTTGTCAAATTGTGTAGTTCTTGTGGGGTTTATTAGTTGTAATTCTTCCCCCCGTGAGGTAAGATAAGCAATACCGTTTCTTAATATTCTTAATAAATCCCAGTCACAACTAAACCAGTCACCGATTTCACCTGAAAATGAAGGTAATTCTTTTGAATGAATGTCATGAATCTTCTCAAAATTTAGACGTTTACCCATAGGTTTCTTACTCCATCTAAATTTAGCGGCTTCTCTCTTATAAAGAGAATTTTCTTGGTAGCCAATCTTAGTGAATGGATAATCATCGGGGAAATATAACTTATGTTGTTCATATTGTAACTGTTGAAATTGCCTCAACCCAGAATGGTATACTCTGGGAACATGATTAAGTTGATACCATAGAGGTAACAACCAAAACCAAGGTAAGATGATTACCCAATCCTGAGTATTTGGTCTTCTGGCAATTAATAATGGTATTGATGGATCTATACTCTTATCGTAGGGTATTTGAGTCTTGATAGAATTAGTAAGCGACACAGTCAATAATTTTTGACGTCTTGACGCTAATTCCTTCAGTGTAGTTTGATTTTTATAAGAACGTTTTCTTTCCTCGGGATCACACAACTTGGAAAGTACAGCAGTTATTTCTTCCTTGGGATAATTAGTTTGTAATTCGATTATATTATCTACAGAAAGTCTGTTATTGGGATTAGAATGTATTTTCTTAGGACTACTTAAATGTCTCGGATCAATTGCTTCGAATGCAAACATGGTTCTTTGCGGTAGTATTGTTTCATCGGCTAAGGCAGAAACACTTTTAAACTGTTCAAAAGATTTGCTTCTTTCAGCACTCCTTAAGACGCTTGATAATGCAGTCAATGACTTAGCACCTTTTAAAGTTATACTTGCTAAGGAATAACGACAGTCATGTACATTTAACGCATTCGCAAATTCACTTTCCTTAACCTGGTTAAACAGTGTGACATAGATGGATGGGTGCACTCTTAACATAACCGTTGTTTCGTTGATCCATAATAAATCGCCAGGGCCAAAACATGTTAGGTCGTTTTTCAGAGAATAGAAAAGGCCCTGGAACCAAGTTTGAGAGTCTACATATTTTCTTAAAATGGCACGCTTGTTTGTTAATGTAGAAATCAGATTTTTCAAAGATTTAGCATTATCGTTATTGTTATCAGATAAGATCATGGTGCCAATAAAACTAGAATCCATACATAACGCACCATCTGATGCAGCTGTATGCGAGCCCAATCTATGAGTCAATTTAAAGCATTTTTGTGTAGGAGACCAAGGTAAATGATACCCCCATCTTTTAATCATATGAGATCTCTTTGCGTTCCAAACATGAGTGGGTAACCAGGTAAAGAATTTTTGTCTCTTACAGTATTTAATACGACCTTTAGGAATCGGTGCCAATCGAGAAATTCCGGTATTGTCATAACTACCCATTTTGTTGTTTAGAATCTTCACAGTGGCATCAGCAGAAGAAGATGCAGCTTTAATCTGTCTTTTCAATGTCTTGATCTTTTGTCTTAAATTACAATTTGATGCAGTTGCATTTTCAGGTAATGCCAATTTTAAAGATGTTGATTTGCCAGCCAATCTTAATAATTTAACAGACATTTTCATCTTATACAACTGTGATGCTGTTAAACCATGAATATTATTCTTTTTGATGCGATCCTTTGTCACTTTCTGTTGATCACTTTTCATCATTTCCCTTAGAGCTCTATTTCTCATTCTTTTAGGTATTCTTCTCACATTATGTGATGCCGTTCTACGACGTAATTTTCTAGGTAATGCCTGAAACACACGAGTTGCACTTGCAGATTTTGAATTTAACATTGCTTGTTGTAATTGCTCGATTTCAAATCTACGGGAGTTAATGAATTGATCCACTCTCAACATGCTACCTGATTCAGATATATCATTTGCAGTTGGCGATTTGATGGATGAGAGTGCTTCCGTCCTAATTGTTCTTGCATTTCTTATCTTTTGTCTCTTGAAGATCTGATTCTTATTCAATTGCTTTTTACCACCACCGCCACTCATCACGATTATAGATACTATTCTTATCTTTAACTTAGATCGACGACTTGATGACAAGCTCTCTCTGTCTCACTGAAAAGTCAAGCAAATTCATAAAATAAAATTTCATGATGAGCGGGCGTGCATCATGATATCAAAACACGTCTATAGTAAAGACTACGCCTAATATACTACGAGATCTGGTATTTAAGAGCAATATAGAAAAATAGCAAATATAATCCAGTTGTATGTAAGATAAGCATATATACAAATATCTTCATGATTAGACTGTAAATACGTATGTGTGGCAAGGAACGATTCCATTCGATTTTTTTTTCATTAATTTTCATTGAAATTTAGTTTTTCAGAGTCAACGTAATCTTACTCATGAAGAAGTCAAAACAATCTAACATCATTCATTTTAATATCAACTTGCACCAAAAACCAAATCATGTGTTATCACAGATCTCATCTCAAATAACTATTTAAGTAATGTCATTTTACCATCATTTCAATCGTAGCATTCAAAACTCTCTTGCACTCTTACATTTTAAAAGCATATAAATACAAAAAATGAAAAATTCTAAACAGCAAAACTTAAAACTTCTCTTGTTAAAAACTTCTTTTATACATAAAGAACAACGAATTATCAATAGATAGAAAAAAAAACATCACATTTCATAAAATGGTCAACGTCGTCTTAGGTTCTCAATGGGGAGATGAAGGTAAGGGTAAACTAGTGGATTTACTAGTAGGCAAATATGACATCGTAGCACGTTGTGCAGGTGGTAATAATGCCGGTCATACCATCGTTGTCAAAAATGTAAAATACGATTTCCATATGTTACCTTCTGGTTTAGTTAATCCAAATTGCCAAAATTTATTAGGGAATGGTGTTGTCATTCATGTCCCATCATTTTTTAAAGAATTGGAAACTTTGGAAGAAAAGGGGTTGAAGGGTTGTAGAGAAAGATTATTTGTTTCTTCTAGAGCTCATTTAGTTTTTGATTTTCATCAAGTCACTGATAAATTAAGAGAAAATGAATTATCTGGTCGTTCTAAGGATGGTAAAAATATCGGTACCACAGGGAAGGGGATTGGTCCAACATATTCTACTAAGGCATCAAGATCTGGATTAAGAGTACATCATTTAGTTAATGATAATCCTGGTGCTTGGGAAGAGTTTGTTGTCAAGTACAAGAGATTACTAGAGACAAGAAAGCAAAGATACGGTGATTTTGAATATGATTTTGAAGCTAAATTGTCTGAATATAAGAAATACAGGGATGCATTGAAACCATTCGTTGTGGATTCTGTCGTGTTCATGCATAATGCTATCGAGGCCAAGAAGAAGATTTTAGTTGAAGGTGCTAATGCCTTAATGCTGGATATCGATTTTGGGACTTATCCATACGTAACATCTTCAAGTACGGGTATCGGTGGTGTCGTTACCGGTTTGGGTATCCCACCACGTACCATTGATGAAGTGTACGGTGTTGTGAAGGCTTATACTACTCGTGTTGGTGAAGGTCCATTTCCAACTGAACAATTAAACACAGACGGTGAAAAACTACAAACTATCGGTGCTGAATTCGGTGTAACCACTGGTAGAAAGCGTCGTTGTGGGTGGTTAGATTTGGTAGTCTTAAAATATTCAAGTTTAATTAACGGATATACTAGTTTGAATATTACTAAGTTGGATGTCCTGGATACATTTGAACAAATTCCAGTTGGTATCTCATACTCTATAGATGGTAAGAAGCTAGATTTATTCCCTGAAGATTTAATGACATTGGGTAAAGTTGATGTAGAATATGTTACTTTACCAGGTTGGAATCAAGATATTACCAAGATTACTAAGTTTGATGATCTGCCAGAAAATGCTAAGAAATATTTGAAATTTATTGAAGATTTTGTTGGTATCCCAGTTGAATGGGTCGGCACTGGTCCAGCAAGAGAAAGCATGTTACACAAAGACATTTAATGAAACCAAAAGAAAGAAATGTCATAAAAGTAAACTAAAATACAATAATATAACTTAACTTACTGATGTATATATACATTTATAAATAAAAATAAGATATGAATTCATCACCATAAAAGTTCCTCGTTTCCCTCATTGACGTTATCTTTCTGCTCAAATAGACAATAATCTAAATAATTTACACCATAAATTTTATTCCATAGTGTCTTTACAGAAGAAGGTAGTCTTTCTTGAATTACACGGTCAATAAATTTTGGAACATAAAATGCTCTCCCTAGTAATCTTGAATTTTCTGCATCAATAATCTTGTAGCAGGTTACTTTCTTCCATTGTTCATCACTAACTTTAATGGGATCAAAAATATCCTTAAATTCGTTTATTGGAGACACGACATCAACAACAAATTGGCATTGATATAAATCTCTAACTTTATTCTCATCATAGTTATTCAAATTATTCATTCCTTTTGGTATATTTCTAATACTGTTGGTGATAAATTCGGATTCCATAAAATCACCGGGCAATAATCCATCAAAACCAGATGGGATAAATTGTAGTCTATGTGATGAAGGTAAGAAAAACGAATTGGGGAAATGGTACCATTCACGGCCTGTACAGATACTAATTTCTTCATCAATATCTTTATCGTGGGATAACTTCATCTTGCTAAATTCCTCATATAATTTGATTGGTGCTGTGTAGTTTTTGGTCAATGCAGCAATACGTGATGAAGCTTGTAATGCAATCAAAAACATAACGATCCATTTACAAACTCTTCTAACAAATCTGAAAGAGTGGTACTTCTTCCCAAAATGGAAGAAGTGGTATAATCCAATGGATCCCGCTAATGAAATTAGTGGATAAATAGGATACAGAAATCTTTCCTCTTTATGTGGTTGACTTATGAATATCAGCATCCATGATATTAATGATGTCCATAGAGGCCATAGTGAGATGTGGAAAATACCAATTACGTTGGTAAAGAGAACAGGCAATGGGAAATTGATAACTAAGTTTAAAATATAATAGTACCATGGCTCAGTACCAAAAATGTTTGGACCAGATTCATTATTGGCATTGATAACATTATAAAACAAAATATTCCATGACACTGGAGTAAACTTACCATAAAAAGTAGAATCGATGGTCAGTACAATCGCTGTTATTATGAATAAAACTAGAGAAGTGTCGAAAACGGTTCTAATACTCGATATTATTCTATGAGTTAGAATATAATGAAAGCATAAGGGTAGACTTAATATCAATACAAATGGCCAACCTAAAATAGTAGAGATAAAATTAAACGTCAAACTAGAGACAAAATTAGAGGTAGACCCTGTCGATAAATAACGCAATGCAAATTTAATGGATGCTAAATATAAGAGCATTGCAATTGATGATGGTAACAACTCCACAGAAGCATGGAACCAACCTGGGTTGAATATTTGAATAAATAGCCAAATGTTAGCCACCTGTATGCTTAAAGTGTTTCTTATCTCTATGAATAGTTTCCATTCTAAGAGACAACTAAACAAACCTAAGATAATTCTTGTTAAATAAAAGTTCCATTCAGAAGGCCAATTGTACTTGATAAAAAACTTACTAAAGGGATAAAGTACGAGGTAAAATGGAGACAAAAATGCCCAAGATCTAATTGAATATTCAGGAGAGTATTCCCACGTTTGTTTTCCAAATCCTCTTAACAAAAGGTTCAAAGGTTCCCAGTAATTGAAAGTTTCATCACAATCTGAAATTAGAGAATAAAATGGTTGGAAATAAAGACGCGATGAGAGGAGTAAGATCAGAAGACCAAATGTAAATACCGTTGGTCTACAGTGAGACGACTTCATTTATTGTTCTGATTATTTAAGGAAGTGTTGGCTTTTCTTTCTTGTTCAATTGAAGTTATGTTTTGCCAGTGTCAGCTGATAATCTTGCAGCATCTGTTTAAATTTTGTAATTACGAAAACGGCGAAACATATTTGCTTAGCGAGGAATCAGATGGAAGAGCCTCTGATGTCGCAATATGAAAAAGTTCAGCAGGTATAGATAAACGATTTCCTTATCAGCTAATTTGAATGCTAACATTGAATCAGATCTTACTATTGAATAAGTTTTTTTTCCACATTTATCTTGGATTGATTTATGATCACACTCCGCCTAGCTGTAAAACCATTCCGACCATGCTTTAAAGACGATTACCTCTCGATAAAAGTAGAGAATACCCATAACTTTCCAAAGACAAAAACTGGTAGTAATATAGCTCAGCATGACGATGAATACATGCTGCGATCAGCTGAAGATCGACTCGGTGATCCTCACATAGAGACACACGTACACACCACTGTTTATACGCGTTTAAACTCCGTTTCCCCATTGACGCGTTCTGGAAGATTTTAGATACCATTGATATATTATCTCCCATACAAAGATGAGCTCATTTCAATCAGAGAGGATACAGAGCCAGGTTTCAAATATGTCTTTTCGTCCCAGTTCATCCTTTTCTACCCAGGATTCTAGTAATAGCAGATATATATCATGTCCTCAATGTGAAAAGAGAATTTTGTTCCTTACTCTTAATGATCATCTCGATAAATGTCCCGGTAGGGAAATCGAGACAAAAAAGCTATCTACTTTCCATTCAGATATTATTAAGCCTAAGGCATCATTGAAAAGCGTTCTTTCAGGAGCAAGTTCACACAGGAAAAGGAAGTCGAGCGAAAAGGAAGTTGCTGGTGTGAGAGAAGAAAGGCAAACCGAAATGATTGACCTTGACCATCCGGAGATGATACCATCGACAGATGCACCTGAAGTAAAGAAACCCAGTTTAGACAATGAAGTAGCAAATTTAAGAAAGATTGAACATATGCCGTTGAGTGAGAAACTACGTCCAAAGACATTGAGAGATTATGTGGGGCAACAACATATCCTTTCACAGGAATCTGGTACACTTTCGAAGTATATCAAATTAGGTACAATACCATCGATGATTCTTTGGGGTCCACCTGGTGTCGGTAAGACATCATTGGCCAGATTGTTAACTAAAGGTGCTTCAGAAGTTGATACAGGACATGTAAATAAATATTGGATGGTAGAAACTAGTGCCACTAAGGCTAACACTCAAGAATTGCGAGCGGTATTTGACAAATCTAAAAAGGAATTTCAATTGACCAAACGACGTACAGTTTTATTCATCGATGAAATACATAGATTTAATAAAGGCCAACAGGATCTTCTGCTTCCACATCTAGAAAATGGTGATATTATTCTAATTGGTGCCACAACTGAGAATCCAAGTTTTCAATTAAATAATGCGTTGATTAGTAGGTGTCAAATATTTGTATTGGAAAAACTATCCACGAATGAGATGTGCATTGTATTATATAGGGCAGTGGCGTTATTAAATAGGTGTAGAAAACTTATTTGGAATGTTCCTGATAATCCATTACAATTATCCCGTCAGATATTGGAATATATTGTGGATGTTGCGGTTGGAGACACTAGAAGGGCTTTGAATATCCTTGAAATGGTAGAAATCGCAACAAGACGCCATGATAAGAGTTCAAGGGAAGAATTGGATTTAGTTGCGGTTAAGAATATAATTAAGAAGAATACTAGCAGTATATTGAACACATATTATGACGCAAAGGGTGATAATCATTACGATGCGATTTCTGCATTCCATAAAGCGGTAAGAGGTAGTGACGAAAATGCATCAATGTATTATTTAGCAAGAATGTTACAAGGTGGTGAGGATCCGCTATATATTGCAAGAAGAATGATACGAATTGCTAGTGAAGATATTGGAATACGAGATAATAGTTTATTGCCCTTAGCCGTAGCTACGCATGATACGGTGATGAAGTTGGGATTACCTGAGGCAGATATGGCATTGGTGCAATGTTGTGTAGCATTAGCAAGAGCTCCGAAATCTGTGGAGATTTATAGAGGTTGGAAAACGGTCAAAGAGATGTTGAATGAGAACAAATATGGGTTAGCTAGTAGCGAGATCCCCATGCATATTAGAAATGCACCCACGCCATTGATGGAAGAGTTGGGTTATCATAAGGGTTACAAATATAACCCATCATATGTGGATGGTAATGTGAAACAAGAATATTTTCCCGAAGAAGTGTTGAAAAAATGTCCTGATAAAACAGAATTACGGTTTCTTACAGGTGTACATCTTGGTGATAAAGTGGACCCCGAATATCAATCCAACAACGTGTCATAAACGTATTTATCTTCCATAAAACAAGCAACGTTATTTAATTAATTGTCCGTATGTAATCTACGGATTAATATGAAAAATTATATGCATGCGCACGCCATGTTTCAAGAATCTCCCGTTAACTTACATAATAGCATGGTAGAAAGAACCATGTAAAGATAAACTATTGTGTAACAAAACTGCTCGAATTGACGGGTATGATGATAGGGAACACATTCAATATGGCGTCTTTACAGCAATTATCGAGGAGAGAGATAGCCTATGTCATTGTCCTTTTCATTAGCATTATCTATTCCATATGGCTCATAATCTCTTTTCAATATTCATTTGATTCTATTCCTGTCTTATCCACTATTCACAAACCTATCCATATCACAAACCCAAATGAACGGCTCTTGTTTGTCGGTGATGTGCATGGACAATACAAAGAATTAAGAATGTTACTAGATGAGGAAGTTGAAAAGTTGGAAGATACTACAGTAGTCCTAGTTGGTGATTTTCTCGTTAAGGGACCTGATTCCAAAGATGTGGTATCATTAATATTGGAGAATAAAGATAAAGTGAGATGCGTAATTGGTAATAATGAGGTCTTAGTGTTTCTATCGATGTTGAATCCACTTTACCCATCTAAGAGACAAAAAAGTATTAAAAATGCATTGAAGTTTTCTACAGATGAGTCATTTATTCCACAAGACTGGAGAAAGATTGGTACGAAACATAAGAAAGTGATTAGGGATGTTGGAATTGATAAACTAATTGAATTGGCATCGCATTGCTCTGTTGCATTAGAATTTGATTTGGATTTGACAAACCAGAATATATTTGCCGTCCATGCTGGAATGTTCCCTGGCGATTTTTCTCCCAAGAACAACCCCAGGGGAATCGGCTCACCTTCTATTGCTGCATTGACAGATATGAAATATGTGGATGAGATGAACTGGTCACGTATTTCCAGAACAGGGGATGATATTGAGCACAGTATTAGATGGTACAAGCTTTGGGAAAAATATGGCAGCGAATATGAGAATGTTACAGTCGTATACGGTCACGATGCCAACAAGGGACTCAATTTACGAAGTCAAACTAAGGGGTTGGATTCTGGATGTGTGAAAGGTGGTCAATTGTCAGGATTAGAATACAGATATGATGCAGAGAAGGAGAAGTACGTTGAGAGATTAGTTCAGGTAGACTGTTAGATGCATATAAATGCAAAAACATATTAATTATAACTATATTCCATTATGACACAAATAACGCTAACTTGTTACCCGGAGCACCCGTTTACCCGGCACTTCTATAAATTGGGAAATCACAAATCAAAATCAAGAACAAGATCAACAAAGACGAAGAAACAAAAAAAAGTGGATTGAAAATTAGAATGTTAGCACCTCAACACCCATCTGTGTCTTGAAAACCCAATACCCAAACAATAGTCTTCTGTTGACAATTTAACCATCGAAGAAAGACAGCGACCCTAATTTAAACTTCTGTCATAATTATAATATATCATACACACATTTATTTGTAAATTAAAAAAATTAAAGCTAACATTAAGAACTTCTATCAATTTACTGAGGTGTAAGAATGTCAAATCCCGAAAATTTTGACACTGCTCCAGAATTTATGGATGCCTTAGATCATCACGATAAAGTGCCAGAACTGCAAAACACATCGGTAAATGAGAACGTGAATGTTGATCCTGCCATCACTACGGAAATTAGTGTGAAAACGGAGCTGGTGGAGAAAAATGGTAGCAATGATGAAAACACGATACATACTGAAAAGGGTCCTGGTGATGTCAACAATGTACAAGATAATAATGACCACGGCCAACATGATCAGCAAAAAGATGGGTCTAGTACATTATTTCAAGATATGAAATTTTATGTAAATCCAAATCCAAATGCTCATGATTCCATTAATGATAGAGAACAATTGAAACGCTTAATTAAGTCACATGACGGGACATTATTGGAAACCGAGCCTCGTGAAATCCAGAATAATACATATCTTATTTCTCCATATAATGACACAGGTTTACCAACGGTAACTGCTACTTATATTAAAGCGTGCATCGCCAATAACAGTTTGAGCGATATCAACAACTACTTGGTGCCATACGATGAGTTCCATTCTGTTATTGATACTGAGTTACACAAGAAAGATCATCTTGAGACGAATCAGCAACAGGCGAATGAGAAAACAGCCTTATTTGAACCACATGCAGATGATGCTCAGTTAGATGTAAAAGTAAACACACAAGTACCAGAAACATCTACTCAATTATCACAGCAGGTCCAAAAAAGCCAGCAGCAACAACAAGAAGTTTTACATGCAAATGAAAATCAATCGCCACAAAATGACCAGGAGCAAAGAGAAGAGCAGTTGCGTTTACTACAATCGCATCAATTGGAAGTTGAATTAGATGATCAAATGGAACAAATGCCATCACAATCTCCTTCCCAACAACAGCAGCAGCAGGAAGGTGAGCATATAAATGGTGTTGTATCGAATGATGAAGAAGCTTATGAAGCTACAAGATCTATGCTCGCTAGAGCCAGTTTACCAACCCACAATAAGGCTTCTTTTACTGAAGCAGAGGATGAATTTATCTTAGACGTTGTAAGGAAAAATCCGACAAGACGTACTACACATACTTTATACGACGAAATCTCGCATTATGTGCCTAATCATACGGGGAACTCGATAAGGCATAGATTCCGTGTATACCTTTCTAAGAGATTGGATTTCGTTTATGAAGTGGATAAATTTGGCAAATTGGTACGTGACGAAAATGGTAATTTGATAAAGACTAAGACATTACCTCCTTCCATCAAAAAAAAATTCACCGCTGATGAGGATTATATTCTTGCTCTCGCTGTTAAGAAACAGTTCTATCGTGATTTGTATCAAATTAATCCAGATACGGGCAATAGTTTAATAAGCAATGAAGATAGCCCTACTGCCATTGCTAGAAGGAATATGACCATGGATCCACATCATGTACCGGGAACAGAACCACAATTTGCTGATTTTAAAGTCAATGACCGTAGGGGACCTATCGCAAGAGAATTTTTTAAAACTTTTGCAGAGGCTAATACGACGCATACAGAAAATGCTTGGAGGGATAGATTCAGAAAGTTTCTTCTAACCTTCGGGATCGATCATTATATAGAGTATTATGAGCAAGAGAAAAATGCTGGTAGAGAGCCGGAACCAATGAGGAATTTAACAAATAGACCAAAAAAGAAACCAGGAATGACACCTGGTAATTACAATTCATCTACTAGTAGACTGAGATCATTCTCGGTCACGAAACCTAATAGTCAACGTACCACGATTCCCAATGCTGCTGTTGTAGCTGCAGCTACTGCTGCATCCGGTAGTAATAATGTTCTTGACGGGACGCCTTCCTATCCAATACCGGAAAGTGAGTTGTTAGACGAAGAAACAATGGATTTTATTTCCAACTTGAAACGTGATTTATCCAAATTGGAACAAAGTGGTAACAATGCCAACAATGGATTACCATTTGAATATTCTGTAGAAATTGCAGAAGCTATTCGTAACGATTTTGATAATGAGGGTAAAGAATTTGATAATATTGATCCAGATTCTATAAAATTCCCACCTGATATCGCTACATCAGATTTGTTCTTACCTGAATTTTTCAATTTTGGAAGTACAAGGGCATTCTTGGAGAATGTCGAAAATGTTATCAAGAGAGATTATGAACCATCGCAAGCTGAAAAATTAGTGGAAGATCTATGTAAAGAAGCTGGTGTTCGTCGTGGATTTAGTACAAGTATATTAACGGCTCTATCGGGTGATTTAATGATTTTTCCACGTTATTTCCTAAATATGTTTAAACATGAATCTAATCCTCCAATGAGTGTTCCTGGGATCTGGACACATGAAGACGATGCGATGTTGGAATCTGGAGATGCTGATGATCTGAAACATTTGGAAAAGAAACATGGTGCTGCAAGAATCGCTATAAGGAGAAGGTTTGTAGAAAGAGATTTGGTTTAAATAAAATCTACTCATCTTTAGAAATTTAATTTGTTTTGCATTTTTTTTTTTTTGGATGTGGTACATTATTTTTCAATCGATACCTTTTTGTAATTTTAGTTTCAATGTATAATAGTATGAGTCTGAGAAGTAGATAAAATATTGTTATAGTCAGTTGTGTATTTTCTACTTATTAATATTATTTCTATTTTAGTGGATCTTACCTAATTTATTGTTTGTTAGATGTCAATTAATATCTACAAAACAAACTTTGTTTAAAAAGAGTTAAGTTTTGGTTGAACAAATCATTTCACTATCTAAAAAAGAATAATTTATAAATTAATGAAAAAAAGATTTAAGTGAAACTCAATAATTTCTTCAAAAAGTAAATATAAAATACCTGTGGGAAAAACTGTTTAGAAAGAATTCAATCAGAAGAAATTAATTTGTCTTTATCAAGTAACATGCTTTCATTAATTTATTTGCATCACTTGTATTTAAAATGATTTAATTTACAGAACATACTAAACAAGAAGTTGGTTTTTTGAGAGCTTTTATTGGTTTTACGTTTCCATTTTCTTCATATTTGATGTCCTTGGAAAAAAAGCCCGTAGAAACAGTTCTCATCGGGGGAAAATAAATTCAAATACAATAAAATACCCATCAGTCTTATACCGATCCTTTAAATTATACAAATATAATCGGAAGCCATGAACGATAATCATATATGGGAAAACTTGAAATGGCCAACAAGTCAGACAATTAGAAAAGAACAATCAAAAGATCATACTTTTGCCGTAATTCAATCGATTTTACACAATGGTGGTCTTATTTCAGCCTTCCTCTTTTCAATCACCACTTTACTAATACAACCTATGTTGTCAGCAAAATATGAACAGAGGCATGAATTATCTCTAATCAATCTTATGAGGCTACGAAGACTTGTTTCAGTCTTACAATTGAGATTACGAACCACGTCCGTATCTATATTGGGCTACAATGAGAAGGATAATTTGGTAGAAAGATGCACACAAACTTCATTGCACGTAAATGAACAAACAAATGAAGGGGAGGAAGATTTATTAGATCTTATCTCGGAAAGCTTACGCAAGATAACCTGGAAACTAGGTCAATACAATACCATAAATAAGAGATTGAATGATCCCATTGAAGGGTTCAATTTTCAAACCAAACTGCTGGTGGATCAAATAAAAAGTTCCGATAATTCAGAGGCAGTTAAACTGAAAAGTAAAAATATTACAGCTTCACTTCGAGAGATGAAAGGTTGGTTCATTAACGGGAAAATACCAAATTGATAAGTACAGTGTTTAATTTCTTTCTTTTGAATATGAACTACAAATTATGTATCTATGAATATAACCGACTTTATTTATATGCACGAACGTTACATGTTAATTCCCTTTTTGAACAGATTTCTCTGTAAGAGATATAATTTATCTTTTCTATCACGAAGATCATTGCTATCAGTTTTACTGTTTGCAAGCTTATTTACATGCGGCTTTCTTCTTCTCTCTTTCCTAAATGCTTTTACTATTAGTTCTGAAGAGTTTTTTTTTGATGAAAGAATCTCCACCTTTGGGGTAATATATACAGGATGTTGATAAAGAGGTTTATCGCTCATCAAACTATACATTTCTTTAATTCTTTCACCTCTTCGCTTCCATCTCTTATTGATCATGGTACTCTCACTTTCAGTTGGTTTCCAAGAGGATTTCAGTATTCTTCGAACAGCTTCTGGTGATATTTTAAAGCGCTCTCCTAAATCTGTAGCTGTCAAATTTGGAAACTGTTCTCTTAATAGCCTGATGCTCTCTATCTCTGTTCTGGATAACTTCTTTTTGGGATTCCAACCTTCTCCCTTAAACTTATTTCGAAGTGCTAATTTATGACTCTTCCACAGGGGCATTGTAGAATTATCCAGCCTACCACTTTCCTTATGATCTAAACTGGATTCATTGATCAGCTTAATCACTTTCTTGACTGATTTGCTTTTCTTGGCGTAGTTTAATATGGGCCCGTTATGTACATGATAGAACAAGCAACATCCTTTTCGCACAACAAGGTTAACCTTATTGATAAACATACGCTATCTTTCAATTGTCCAACAATATAATCTAGTCAATAAGCACCAATTAATTCGATGAATTATCAACTATCCTAACAGTCAACTAAGTGCAAGACAGTTTATAGGAACTTCTCAAATTTCAGAAAGCTTCTTGTTCGGCAAGATTAGCGCTTTAAAGCTTCTTCATCTCGAATATGTAACATTGTACTTTGAAAGCAAACGCAACAAATCAAAATATCACCATTGCAACAAAGAAGATTGCTACTGAATTGACCATTGTGTTAATGAACATCATCAAAAAGTTTATGGGATCAGGGGTGAAACAAGATTTCCTGGTTATCTCATCCGGCCAGTTTGATCTATTGAGATCACAGAAATCACCCAAGGCATCATTAGAATGTATTTACAATGATTCCACATTGGGGATCAGAAAAACTGGTAAGTTTCAATATGAATTAATAGTAAGAAAAATCTCTGATGACCCAGAAACACCAAATGATGAAGAGAGTGATGAATACTCAGATGATTCACTTAGTGTATTGTCTATACAATCTAAGAAAAAAGAGGATGAATGGAAATTTGGCATCAATAATGATTTGAAATTCCACACGAATTGGAATAATATGGGCGATATAACACTTATTTGGAACAATCTTGATGGTGATGAGGAAGAAGAAAAAGTACAATTTGTCATCCCGTCAAATATTCCCTTGAATGAAGTAGAACAATTTTTACAAACAGTTTATCGTTGTCTATTTGAAATCAAACATAGGAAATCGTCTTCAAACCTGTCCGAAGAAGATTTGAAAGAGTTTGAATATAGTGAATTGGGCATCACAATAACGAGTCATGCCAATTTGGAATTAAATCAGAAATTGAATGAATTGAATGTTGAAAGTAGTACTGATGAATCAGATACCGAACTGTTTGAAGATGCTAGCAATTTCCTCGTTCCAGGAAAGAAAATCCCAATAAATTTAAGGTAATTGTCGGACACATAGCATTTTCCATTAGAATTCGAATGTTTCTCGCTTAATACTGGGAGAGCCACATATCCCAGCACGGAAATGTTTGTTACCATATTTTATTAATATCTGTCTGTCTGAAACATGCTGCTATTAATTGAGTTGCTGGAGTCAAGTACGGATGATATTTTATTAGCAATCACACGAGGCCATGGAAATTACATTCTGGCAGGTGTTATTCAGTGAATATAATATGCTAAGAGTTCATGGAAGACTTATAATTCTTTGATTTGTCTTCTTATCCCAAAAATTCTCTGCTCTCTTTTCCAGGAAAGATGATGGTTTGGAACTATGTTCCAAATCCTCTGCATGTAGTATGTCATCAATCTTCAGAAAATCATTGTTATTTGAATTGTTGTACCCTGATGGGGACAGGGTCATACTTGATAATGAAGAATGTCTAAGGCAAGATATATGAAGTATTCATAATGCTGGGTCAAAAAAATCGATTGAAGGAAATAATAGGGAAGAAAGACATTAAATCCTAAGAACTATATATGCAAATGAGGATGTTCTTGATCGTGAATATCCGACTTCCATTGGAATCTCAATTGCGATAATTATATAGAGTTCTTTTTTGTATGTGTTCAATTTAAGATATTTAAAGAATCTTAATGTTATACTTCATAACACATATATAGATACGATAATAAAATTCTGAAACTACTTGTCCTCAACACATCTCCCTCGAAGTTGAGCACTTTAAAGAACCGTAAGGTCCAGATACATGATTGTCTTAATGGTAGAATAAACGTAATAAACAACCGCAATATTAACGAGACTCCCACAGGATGAGTACCTATTCAAAAACTCAGTAATAGTTTCCGGTCTAATACAGTACTTGATAATGATGGAAGGTAAGAAGAGTACCTTAAAGTTGGACGATTTCAACTTCTTTAAATGGTAATATAGAGAATTCTAAAAAGAAAACAAAGAACATTTCACTCGAACCACTCACTAATTGTTGTTGCAAAGGATTCGATAACAATACATTCTTTATTGCTGCTTGTCACTGGAATAATAAAGCTATACATACTACAATTCTCTAATATTTCAATTGGTAGCTTATGTTAGTCACGATAATTACTCAATTTCCTTGGGAGACCTAATATTGATCTATACTCATCAAAAAACAACATCTTATAAGCTTTAAACTTATTTCTTCTTGTCGGCTTGAAAAGGAATTGTGGTGTAGTGGGGATATCAAGAGGTGACACTTCTTTAATGCCATTTACTTTTCTATACACCTTCCCAACAAATCGATGAAAACCAGTACTCGATAATAACTTATAATATAGCCATTCTTCAATACTTCTTGGACGTCCCCTCATGATTCTATAGTTCTGTTATTGAGTTATTTCAACGTCACTTGTTTCTGAGATTGGTTATCATCTTCCATTACTTTTTTTATATATGAGCTCCGAAATTAACAGCATTTCTTGAAAATTGAACTTACTACGTTTCAATTGCCATTTCTTCAAGAGGAGAGGAAACACGATCAGAAGAAGATAGAAATAACAATAAAGAGAATATGATATCTGATATGGAATTAAATGCCATTGCGCTTGGGTTTGGGTTTGTAATGATGACTTTGATAGTGTGTTATCATGCGATAGATTCTACTTTTACAAAGAAACTAAAATAAACAACTAGTGATAACAAGAAACTGAAACGAACGAGACACTGATCCATATCCATATTATATGCAATTATATACTTTAATACAAGAATGCTGATTTATGATAATATCTTCGTTGATTAAAAATGATTTATGTAACGATACTCCTATATGCAAGCAAATAGTAACTCTTTGTTAGGTAAATAACGAAATGAAGCATATCTTTTACGTTTTTTCTGATACTTACTTTAGAAATACATTGAACTGAACTAACAGCCAAATTCTAAAAACGTTTATATGTATCTTAAGCAAGGAAGAAAATGTATACAGAAATCGATGAATTAAAATTAGCAAAAAATTAAATATTCAACGTTATTAAAGAGGATATAGATTAGTATGGGAGAACAAGAACCTTTTTTTGGTTTTAGAACTAACACGTAAAAGTAAATAAATAAGGTACATATAATTGCTTCTTCATTGCAGATAACATTCTTATCTCCACTGTTGAGGTCTCTTTGAATGATGCCAAAAACACAGTAGACATCTAGTTATTTACCATTGTGATATTCAATAGAGTTAAGTGTCGTATATATTACAATGCCTTTCTTGCTATTGTCCTAATAAAATTTCTTGTAGTAGTTGTTGCGCATTATTCTGGAGTTGGGGAAATTAGCCGCCGAACAATAGGAGAACAAGAATATACACTTTAGGTGGCAAATGATTATAAAGCACACAACTTAAGAAAATTGTTAATAATATTAAGAGGATGGATAACAAAGGGATAGAACTTGTTCAAGGTAACCGCAAACATTTACTGAGAATACTTGATGAGATAGCAATTAATGACTGTTACAACACTACATTAAAGAAATGCAATCAAATGTCACGACATATAAATACTCAATTAATTAAGATAGAGATAGATCGATGGTCATTAAGAGAATTAATAAAACAAGAATGTCTTACGAGATTCATCACTGAAATTACCGCTATTGAAAGAAAAACGTGTTCCAAATTCCATATAGTATTCCACTTCTCCAAAGAAAATGTTAGAACCATATATAACGGATTTGCCATTACCATAATTCTACCTAACCCAATGCTAGAGAATGAGCTGAGAATTTTTTCTGAGTATACATTGGTAGACAGCAAGACACTTATTATTAAAGAGAGTGAGATAGAGGTCTTACTAATAAATCTGAAGACTAATGAAATGCTCTTAACATTTGATCACCTGGGGTTGCCAGAAATTTATTTTGCAAATGAAATCCCGTATAGGAATGGAGATTCAATTGAAAATGGTAGTTTCGAAAAAAATCTGGCAATTAATGACTTACTGACTACAATTACACTTACTGTATCCAAGGCTGAAATAACCTTTCTTTTAGGATATCAAGGATTTAGGATCGAGAAAATACGTGAAATATCTTGTGCCACAATAAAGGTCCTCCCTTTGGCTCAAAAACTAAAGTCTCGAGACTTGAATCATCCTTCACAAATTCAACAAGAGATATCTATCACAGGTGACAAATATTCAGTTGCACTAGCACTGTCACATATAGAAGCGGAATTGAGATTGTTTAACCTTCACCCAAGAAAAATATATTAGCAAAATAACATTTCATTTGAAAAATCCCTTCAAACATTCTTTATTACGTATTATCCTCAAGATTAAAAAAAAAAAAATTGTCACCACTAGCAACATAATCATCCACATCGCCTCAGATTCAATTGCAAGTTTAATAATAGATCGCTGTGTGCGCGCATTTAGAATAAACTTTTAGCACTCAGAAAACTCACTTTGCAATATCAATTTCACAATTGAACTGGTGAAAAAAATTTTCAACGACGCACACCAAATTCTATGAAAATTTTTTTTTTTTCAGTTCTCTCATACAAAAAGCTCATCTTTTCCTTCTCTTTCATAAGGTTCGACTTTTCCTATCCAACTCTTATCTTGATCGTTTTTCCCCTTGACATTAGTCTTTTCTTATTACTTTTTTCTTTTAGGAGATAATCAATCAACAACCCAATATCATTAACAATGGCTGACGGTGTTTTCCAAGGTGCTATCGGTATCGATTTAGGTACAACTTACTCTTGTGTTGCTACTTATGAATCCTCCGTTGAAATTATTGCCAATGAACAAGGTAACAGAGTTACTCCATCTTTCGTTGCCTTCACCCCAGAAGAAAGATTAATCGGTGATGCTGCCAAGAATCAAGCTGCTTTGAACCCAAAGAACACTGTCTTTGATGCTAAGCGTTTGATTGGTAGACGTTTTGATGAAGATTCCGTTCAACAAGATATGAAGACTTGGCCATTCAAAGTTATCGACGTTGACGGTAACCCAATCATTGAAGTTGAATACTTGGGTGAAACCAAGACTTTCTCTCCACAAGAAATTTCCTCTATGGTTTTGACCAAGATGAAAGAAATTGCAGAAGCTAAGATTGGTCAAAAGGTTGAAAAGGCTGTTATCACTGTTCCAGCTTATTTCAACGATGCTCAAAGACAAGCTACCAAGGATGCCGGTGCTATCTCTGGTTTGAATGTCTTACGTATCATCAATGAACCAACTGCTGCTGCTATTGCTTACGGTTTAGGTGCCGGTAAGTCTGAAAAGGAAAGACACGTCTTAATTTTCGATTTAGGTGGTGGTACTTTCGATGTTTCCTTGTTACACATTGCTGGTGGTGTTTACACTGTTAAGTCTACTTCCGGTAACACTCATTTGGGTGGTCAAGATTTCGACACCAACTTGTTGGAACATTTCAAGGGTGAATTCAAGAAGAAGACTGGTTTAGATATTTCTGAAGATGCCAGAGCTTTGAGAAGATTGAGAACCGCTGCTGAAAGAGCTAAGAGAACTTTGTCCTCTGTTACTCAAACCACTGTTGAAGTCGACTCTTTGTTCGATGGTGAAGATTTTGAAGCTTCTTTGACTAGAGCCAGATTTGAAGATTTGAACGCTGCTCTGTTTAAGTCCACTTTAGAACCAGTTGAACAAGTCTTAAAGGATGCTAAGATCTCAAAGTCTCAAATTGATGAAGTTGTCTTGGTTGGTGGTTCTACCAGAATTCCAAAGGTTCAAAAGTTGTTGTCTGATTTCTTTGACGGTAAGCAATTGGAAAAATCTATTAACCCAGATGAAGCTGTTGCCTACGGTGCTGCTGTTCAAGGTGCTATCTTGACCGGTCAATCCACTTCTGACGAAACCAAGGACTTGCTATTGTTAGATGTTGCTCCATTATCTTTGGGTGTTGGTATGCAAGGTGACATTTTCGGTATTGTCGTTCCAAGAAACACTACTGTTCCAACCATCAAGAGAAGAACATTCACTACTGTTGGTGACAATCAAACCACCGTTCAATTCCCAGTTTACCAAGGTGAACGTGTTAACTGTAAGGAAAACACTTTGTTAGGTGAATTCGACTTGAAGGGTGTTCCACCAATGCCAGCTGGTGAACCAGTCTTAGAAGCTATCTTCGAAGTTGATGCTAACGGTATCTTAAAGGTTACTGCCGTTGAAAAGTCTACTGGTAAGTCTTCTAACATTACTATCTCTAACGCTGTTGGTAGATTATCTTCCGATGAAATTGAAAAGATGGTTAACCAAGCTGAAGAATTCAAGGCTGCTGATGAAGCATTCGCCAAGAGACACGAAGCCAGACAAAGATTGGAATCCTACGTTGCTTCCATTGAACAAACAGTTACTGACCCTGTCTTGTCCTCCAAGTTGAAGAGAGGTTCCAAGTCCAAGATTGAAGCTGCTTTAGCTGACGCTTTATCTGCTTTGAGCATTGAAGACTCCTCCACTGATGACTTGAGAAAGGCTGAAGTTGGTTTGAAGAGAGTTGTCACCAAGGCAATGTCTTCTCGTTAAGATAGGATGAACTGTTTTAGGTTTTAATCTTTCCCAATTCTTATTCTTTTCATTCATTTTTCTCTTGTATCTTAGAATATCATCACCCTATATATATTTACTACTATAAATATATTAAATAATAACAAAACGGATTAAAAATATTTAAATATGTTATCTGTGGTCCCATCGAGATGTGCCCCTGTTTCTCTGCGCCTTGCTATCTTTTTTTTTTTTAACCTATAGTTGCCGTGCCACACTTTCTCAGGAGATAGTGAATATGCATGAAACATTTCTCGATCTTCGAGTTTATAAACAGACCTTAAAAAATTTCGCCAAGAAACTCATTTCTTGACAGCAAGTTCTCTTTTTTTTCTCTTACTTCATAGCTTACAATCAATCTTGATATTTTCTATTTAATCCAAACATGTCAGCTAACGAATATTACAGTCAGGGCGGAAATCAAGGTCAATACAGTAATGAATCTAACAACCAACAATACACCAAAAGCACCCCAAATAACCAGCAATTCACTAATCCTAATCAAAATTTAGGCCAAGTGGGACAACAACAGCAATCAGTTCAATACGATGCTAATGGCCAGCCTATCCAAGACAGAGGCTTAATGAGTACCTTAATTGGTGGTGGTGCAGGTGCATATGCAGGCTCTCAAATGTCCAGCCATCATTCCAAATTAAGTGGAGCGTTAGGTGCCATCGGTGGTGCATTTGTGGCTAATAAGATATCTGATCATTTTGGTGAACACAATAAACACAATCAACATTTTGGGAACCAGTATAACAGACCACCACCAAACGATTTTAGACCAGCAAGACACGAATATCAACATCATCGCCCTGGGAATGAGAGATTGAATGGTCCAGCAAATAATCCACCAGATAGACTTTTTAGTGAGCAAAGATGGGGAACCCAAGATGGGTTTGCTGGTCAAGGTGACCCAGGTAGATTTGGTGGCCCGGGTGGCACCGGTGGCTTCGGAGGTAATGGGCCACAAGGTGGTCGTTGGTAAATGGGATTTTATTTTGTAGTTGAGTTGATTATTTGTTTACTCTATATACTAACATATGCATTGGAAAACTTATTGTTCAATTATATATATATCAATAACATGCAGTTTATTCTTGTCCATTTTGCGTCATCAGCCCATTCGTGAATCGTGATGCGGAAGCTTTCTTTACACTTCAGTAGATGAGATGAGATGAGGTGACATTTAAAAATTTCAATTCAATATAGACAATAATAACAGATGCATTTCGACATTTGAAATTATTCTGGGGAAACAAAATTGTAAGATCTAGAAAATAATAATTGGAAAATGAAGTTGGATACCAGTCATATGCGTTTTTTGACCGAAGATGACTTCAAAGTGCTACATGCCGTAGAACAAGGTTCGAGGAATCATGAAGTGGTTCCAACAACTTTAATCCATCAACTTTCTGGGTTACGGGGTATATCAGGAACGAACAGAGCAATCTCAGACCTGGCTAAATTGAAATTAATTTCTAAATTAAGAAATGCTAAATATGATGGTTATAGATTAACTTATAACGGGATTGACTATTTAGCATTAAAGACAATGTTAAATAGAAATACTGTTTATTCCATTGGTGGGTCTATTGGGGTGGGTAAAGAATCCGATATTTATCAAGTGAGTGCTGTAGATGGTAATCCAAGAGTTATGAAAATACATAGACTGGGTAGAACATCATTTCAAACCGTTAGAAATAATAGAGACTATTTGAAGAATACTAAGCAAGGTGTCAATTGGATGTATTTGTCTCGCTTGGCAGCCGGTAAGGAATATCAATTTATGTCAATGTTGTACGCTAAAGGGTTTGAAGTGCCTGAACCGTTTGATAACTCACGTCACATTATCGTGATGGAATTGATTAAAGGTTATCCCATGAGAAGATTAAGAAAGCATAAGAATATTCCAAAATTGTACAGTGATTTAATGAACTTTATTGTCAAATTGGCTAATAGTGGGCTAATTCATTGTGATTTCAACGAATTTAACATTATGATTAAAGATAAGATAGAGGACGACAATGATTGTGGATTTGTTGTTATTGATTTTCCACAGTGTATATCCATTCAGCATCAAGATGCCACATACTACTTCCAAAGAGATGTAGATTGTATCCGTCGTTTCTTCAAGAAGAAACTGAAATATGAGCCTAAATCGGATTCCACCATGCTTGACACTGACGGGTATGGGGAAGGTTACAAGTATGCATACCCTTCTTTTGAAAGAGATGTCTGTAGATGCGACAATTTAGACGAGTTGGTCCAAGCGTCAGGCTATAGTAAGAAACACCCGGGCGATAGATCGTTAGAGGAAGCCGTTGAAGGCATGAGAAACGCCACATACAATTCTGATGATGATGAAGAAGAAGAAAAACATGAAGAAGATTCAGATGGTAAGGAGGACTATTACTATTCAGAGAGTGAAGATGATGAAAATTCATACGATGACAGCTTCGATTCTCAAGATGAGGAGAATGAGCGTATTATTGAAGCGTTATCATCGGGTGTTGGCAATTTGAAAATGGATAAACTAGGCAATTATATACTTGAGGAATAGACCAGTTTGTCACCCCATTTGAGGTACATTAATAAAGTAAAGAAAATGCATAAAGTATGTAAACATAAATGTATACAATTAATGGGAATATATCATCACAAGATATAAGTGAAGGAAGCATAGAATATACATCAGTCATATTCTACTCCAGAACCTTCATCATCTTCATCAATTTCAATTGGAATACCCTCAAACGAAGTTGCAAAATTTAATGATGTACTTTTCACATCTTCTTGAGATGGTTGTTCTTGAACGTCCGCCTCTTCATCCTCCTCCTCTTCATCTTGTTCTGCCTCTTCAATGCCTGATACCTCTTCATCAGATTCATTATTACTTTCATCAGAATTTCCGGAATCTGTTTGGAAATTCTGGTCTCCTTCCTCATCGTCGGAACTAAATGGGATATTATTGATATTAACATCCCCATCCAAGTGAGCATCCAATACACCGAATGCTGATTGAGCATCTCCATCTTCAGTTTCGTCCACCTTTTTATGTCTTTTTGCCTTCAATTCTTCACTCATAGATTTATCCATGACTTGTTTTCTTTTCACGTACTCGTCAATTTTAGCAAATTCAGATTGATCAATCATAGAAAATTCAAATTTTTCACCTTCTTTATTAATTAAAGTGACATTGAATGTCAACCTCGTAATGGAAGAATATGTAATTGAATCAATTTCAGACGATTCAAATAGCAAAATTGGTTTTTTGAATCCAAAAATTATATGGTCTGGTAAGAAATATAATGTACCTTCCTTAGTGCCTCTATGACCTTCTACATGGAACGATTTTTGTTCTGCTGTGTTAGAATTGAATGAATCAAATATTCTAAATCCAGTTAAGATGGCTTGTTTCCGTAGGTATTCTATGCATTTAGCGAAATCTGTATCTGTTGATTTATCGAGTAATCCCTTTTCTTGAAAATCTGTCAAAGTATGTTGTTTATTCAATGTTATTAGTATGGGATCCAAGTATCTATAATTGTCACTTGGGTTATACACAACGAATAAATAAATCAAATTCAGTTTCTCAGGAACTGGAAGGAAAGTTGCAAATTTAATGTTAGCTTTAAGATCCATTATAGATAATTCTACAATTTGCCCCTTTAATAGTGACAATGTGGGTTTTTTATTACTTATATGTAAAATAACGTTCAATTTCTTTCTCAGAGGGGATAAAACAGAAATATCTCTCATTATAAATATAACATTATTATCATCAATATTTCCAGTTGAGATGACCTCTTTATTCGGTAAATTGGAGTTTTCCAAAGATCTTCTCTTTGGTTCTTTATTTGCATCCTGCTCTAATCCATAATTGTATAACTCTTCAAAAATCTGGAGAGAATCTGGTATCACTGACGTGATTCTTTGTATCTTAGAGCGTAAATTGACCGGTAGATCATCAATGAATGATTTTGTCATTTCGAAATACTAATATTGCTCCAAAGTTTAACCAAATATATCTATAAATATTGCGCAATGGTAAGTAGCTGGATCACTATTACTTTAAAAAACAAACCTCTTGTATTACTTGCTTGGATCAGTTTTGCTATTGGATGAATTCTCTGTTCATTAAAATGCCAGATCTTTACATTTGCTTGCCAAAAGAAATCGTTTGAAACGGGAACATGGTCAAAGCAACGATGCCACTACTCAAAGAGAGACTTCGTAAACAAAAATGCACAACCATTATCCAATCTATAATCAGGTTTGCTATGCTCCATTCTCAGCAAAGCAACATGGGGAATTGATCTTCGAATTGACAGCCGGGATCTTTTGAAGAACGCATATTTGCCAGTTCTGGCCATACACGCTATTTAAAGCCTGTGAGGAAGCATCACAACTTCTTCTCACAGCCCCCCTCCCATTCTACCTTGCCAATTAGAATTATAGTTCATACTTTTAGAAGTTTAAGTTGATGGTTTTGTAGAGCTGATTACCACCGGTGGTATAGAGAGATTACATAATTCGGTTCTTAGCATATTATATCCGTCTGCACTGATTAAGGGAATCCAGCTATAAGTCTCCAACACAACGATGAGGTTTCAAGAAAACTATATTAATGACCAGGTTAATGATTATTCCAGGATCTGTCTTGTAAATAGACATGCTAACTTGAGATAATCATCTAAAAATTCTATTAAATTTATTGAAGAATAAAAATGGTTAACACGTTGGATCAAAGCTTTCTGCAAGAATGCTCATGGAAGCCGGACCTTTTCAAAGGAAAGGTTGTATTCGTTACTGGTGGTTCAGGCACTATTTGTCGTGTGCAAGTAGAAGCTATGGTTTTGCTAGGCTGTAAAGCAGCTATATTAGGTAGGGAGCATCAAAAAACCATCGATGCAGCTAAGGAGATCGAGTCATTGGTCAGAAAAAATACTAATGATGCTAATGACGATACTATTGTTTTACCGTTGAGTAACATTGATGTAAGAAATTTTAAACAAATGGAAGATGCAGTTAAGAAGACAGTAGACACCTTTGGCCGTATCGATTATCTGATTGCAGGTGCTGCAGGTAACTTTATTTGTGACTTCATGCATCTTTCACCTAATGCTTTCAAATCTGTTATTGATATTGATCTTTTAGGTAGCTTCAACACTGTGAAGGCTTGCTCTAAACAATTAATAAAAAATAAAGGATCTATTATATTTGTGTCTGCAACTTTCCACTATTATGGTGTACCATTCCAATTACATGTTGGTGCAGCAAAAGCTGGCGTGGATGCACTATCTAACAATTTAGCTGTTGAATTGGGCCCTTTGGGAGTTCGCTCTAATTGTATTGCTCCTGGAGCCATTGGCGGCACTGAAGGCTTTAAAAGGTTGACAGGAAAAGATTTCGAAAAGCATTCATTGAGTAAGATTCCGTTACAAAGATTAGGAACTACAAAAGATATCGCAGAAGCGACAATTTACTTATTTTCTCCCGCTGCATCTTATGTCAATGGTACAGTCTCAATTGTTGATGGGGGTATGTGGCATACCGGTACTTATTTTACAAACAGCTTGTACCCAGATCAATTATTAAGGTCGATGGAATCGAAATTATAGGAATCTATTCCTTATATAAAGGTATTTAATAAACTGCTAAGCTTAATTCTTGTATTATTATCATTTTCTTTTTTTGGTTGCCGTTTTTTTTTTTTGCTAAATCATATGGATATTTTATTTCTTTGAGTATTGATAATACACTAATATTTTACGACTGTTATAAAATAAAATCTATACTGTACTTCCATTATCATTTTTCTTAACATCACGATCGAGTTCGGACTGGCTCAATATGAAATTGGCATTAGCATTTAATGACTCCAACTGTGAATGTAATCGCTTCTCACCTGCTTTCACTTCTTCATTACCGGAAAACTCAGCTAAATTCATGGATACATCGTGTTTATCATCAAAATCTTCCTTTTCGGCATTCTCTAAAAGTTGTTGTCCCTTATTAAATTCATTCATTTCTTTAATGAACGGGATATATTCTAGACGTTCGATGACTTCTCCAAATCTACCAAGAAGATACTTATTCAAAATTGTAAAATTCGTTCTTTTATAGCCAAAAACATATCCACCATTGGCATTTTCATTTAAACTATTCGATGCATTAAAATCCTCTGCTTCATTTTTTCCAGATTGCAGACATTGCGAGGAGATTATTTTGAAAAGATCTTGGATACATGAATTACTCAAATCATCTTTATCAATATGCTCATTCAGTAAAGACATTATTGAATCAAATAGGTTGTTTGATATCATATATCTATGATAATATTTATCGTCCATGCACATTATATTTTTGAAAAATCTAATACACGTTAACTTCAACTGTAGAATATGATCAGTTGCAATCAAGTTAGAAATATTCTTCAGTATACCATTTTCAAGAAGAAATTTCCTTGATGTTGCTCTATTATGTTCCAACGAAATGAATGAAGCCAATTTAACTAAATGGATTAACAAATTATCATCATCGATCAGTTCATGTTCATCTATTAAGGGTTTGAAAAGTATTGGCGCAATTTCATTGAAAAAATTGTTAAAATATTCTATTACATGGAAATCGGTATGTTTTTCACCATCATTAGTATTATTAATACTATTATTATGTTCATCCCGAAGAGTTTTATTTCCAGATAAAGTTTTTACATTATCATCTAAACCAGATGATAATATATCCAAATTAGTTGATGTATGATCTTCTAATAGATCTATATCATACCCCCCCGCTATACATCCTTCAGGATGCAAAAGCGTATTCAAAGCCTGTACTACTTGTTCTCTAAGACCTGGATTTCTATCGGTTAATAATATCGTGGAAAGAATTAACAACAGGGGCATATCAGGAGACAAAGATGACAATGAAGGTGATGATGCCCTTTGCGAATCTTCAGAGTTAGCCTTAACAGTATTTTCTACTTGTACATTATGAATTAATAGGATATCGTGCTCTATTATCGTTATTATCATATCAGTAGCTAAAATCCGAATATTACTATCTGTTTCTACATTGAATGCATAATCTAATGCAATGAAGAGACGTTTCCTCACTAAAGTCTTAAAGAACTTTGATTTATCGATTGGATCTAAGTTTTTTGACACTTGGATACATTGATGTAGTAATCTTATACCATTTTTCCTTAATTCTAAGATGGAGAAATCATCTTCATCAGTCGGATTATGATAAAGCTCCATTACTTTATCTAGAAATGAATCCACTTGTAGAAAATCAATTATGCAAGTCTCCAAATCTAGTATGACATCAATGATTAGGTTAAAATTATGATCGTCTAAAAACCTTACTAGTACGACATCCTTTATAAATTGTAATCGGAAACATTTCTTGATAACTGATTTCAAATCGTCATTTTCTAACGGTATCACTTCTTTAAAATTAGAATCACCAGATTTTAAACAATCTCTGTGGTTTGCCTTCGAAGTAGGAAATTCAGTATCATATTCAAGAATACCTACAACCCCCATTATTCTTTCATCTTCCACCATTTGTTCGAGTAAATCCCTTTGGTTGTACAGTATCAAAATTTTAATTATACTACTCAGTAGGAACAAATCTTTGATTAAATGATTTCTTTCAGCTTTGTGGAAATGTGCAATTAAGATGTCAATATATTGGGTTTGTAATACGAATTCTATTGTTTCATTTTTCAGAAATTCAAATGCTGTATTCTCATTTAAAACCTTCAATGATTCCATAAGTTTATCAAAGTCTTGTTCAAGCTCGCAGTTGGGCAATGCAACGGGGCCTGTGATAATTTCATGTACAGAGCCTACCCCATTATCGTTCGATTTTACGGCAACTAATGAAATGTTATTTTCTACTCTCTTTTGCACTTGTACAATGAATTCGCATAATGAATCGCATCCAATACTCTCTTCAAAACTCAATGCAATGTCATGACCTAATAAATCCTTCCAAACAATCAGAGTCTCCTCTTGCCGTTGGTACTCAATATTTCCTTCAAGTTTGGATTTCAACAATATATTAGATGGTAGCTCTTCATCAGTAACAATTAGAAATGCGGATAGTTTCCTTTCTGCGGACTCCTTTTCATTCTCATATTTGATTTCTCCAACACAAAATCCGGTACCTGTATCCTTCCATTCACTATTATCCAAAACATACACTTTTACCCTTTTCGGTTCTGTATTTTTCAAACAAGTTGAATCAGTAACAGTTATTTTATCTGTATTTACTACAACAGAATCAGCTAGTGTCCCCATTGTACTCGTATCTGCTACTTCTGGCATATTCAAAATTATTTTCAATGGAGAATGGTTCAACAAGTATCAATTGCTTTCGTTACTTTTTATCAAATAAAATTTCTCTGCAATGTAATAATTAGTATATAAATTTAGTAATCACGATAATTCTATATCATAAATTCTTAATGCCTTAATGTACCTTGCACTACTACACCACGCGTCATATATGCACTGGTAACTTACTCTTCTCATTATGTTTTAAATCCAAATTCGTATTATTGTTTGCAAAAATTTTCGAGATCGCGTCGCGGAATTGGAACCAGGTACAGGGTTGGGGTACGGGGTATGGTCTGAGGTCAAAAAGTAACATCTTTTAGGGTAAAATAGGGTTGATCGATCGCTTAGCGGCTAATTTAATAATTCTTAAAACCAGTAGCATACAAAATATAGTTCATTTTAAATAGATAGGTGTTTTTATCTCTTTAATACAACGTGATGACCTCAAGCACCGATTACAATTTTGTAAGATATGCTATGACATGCCAAGATATATGTTCTGGTATGGAAATAGACGAGCAATGTAAAGTAACCAATTGGGATGTCAAAGTTGAATACTCATTGGAAAGTCAATTTATAATTGGAGGGAGTAAGTCATTGAAAAAACCCAACAGTATCGTTAATTGTTGTAGTGATGTTTTTGAAGAAATAACGTTTGTTGATGAAGGGAACGTGTATATGAAAGCGGGTGAATGTGATAATCAAGAATCGACTTTAATAATCTTCCCGAGAATATTTGTTTCTATGGGACTTAGTAATTTTTTAAAGTCATATATTTATCATTTTAAGTTAATATTAAGAAAATATATGAATAAGTCCTGCATTCAATGGTATGCCAATTGGAATAAACTGATAGAGTCATACAGTTGGTTTGCTCTATATCATTTAAAAAAGAAGGATAATTATTCTGAAGCTGATGTCAAAACATTTTTGAAAGAACAGCTAATATTCTCACACTCAAACAATTGCTCTATTGACCAATTTCAAGATCAATTGAAGTCCCTGGCCAAGTTGAATCTCTTAAGAATCGGTAGATTTTCCAAAAAGCCTACAAAATTAATCTTTGGAATATGGCTAGATTCGAAGAACAGAATTATTTTATTTGCTAATGCCATCATAACGTTAAAAACAAAACACATCTCAATTATGTCTACAAGCGGTATTTGCATAAACTCCCATGATGAAGTTATTGAGAGATTATTACTCTTCATAAACCTATCAGCAATGTACTATTTTATTAGCAATGAATCAACTTTAACAAAAAAAGGTGCTACTAAATCCAGCCCGTGACTAAATAAAAAGATTCATTTATTAAAAGATTGAAATTATAATGTTTAATAATTAGTCAGTATATAACGTTTTTAGTTTTCTTCATAATTTTAATACTTGGTCTGTACCTTCATAGTCAAAAGGCTCAAACCCATACTTATTGGCAAATTCACGTGAGATAAATCTTCCTCCCACATACTGTTCTGTCGTTTTAGGATTAATGAAAGCACTGCATGGCTTTGGCACTGTTAGAGAGACCAAAACTTTTGGGGTAATATAAGTCTCTGAAACTGGACCTTTATCGACATCCCAGCCGGTTGGAATATCAACGGAAACAATAGGTACCTTATCCTTTAAGGCAATCAAATGGTCTACTATGGTTTTAAAAGGTTCTCGCATAGGTGGTTTAAAACTAAAGCCAAATATCGCATCTACAACGCATAACGTGTTCTCCGGTTTCAGATATTCTAACCAGTTGTCACTGTCATCTTGAGATAAAATGGGAACTTTGAAAAAGTCTAACTGATTAATCAGCTGCTTATAGAATGGCTGTTTTTCTGTTCTTTTTGGATAATAAACGATTGGGTTGTAGCCAAATAATTTTAAATGTCTAGCACAAACTAACCCATCACCTCCGTTATTACCAGGACCAGCAATAATGAATATATTCTTTTTCAAGTTCTGATTTAACTTACTAATTGGAAATTCACGGGTTATGGTCTGTGCAACACTAAACCCAGCCAATTCCATCAGTTGTTGTAATGTGAATCCAATCTGTGGACCCATTAGTTCTTGGTCAATCTCAGCAGCTAATTTTGATGAAACAACTTTTATTGTAGACATTGTTAATGTACTCAAACTATCTTATTATTGTTTCTGAATGCTTCTCGTCCATAGAATCTAAGTATTAACCAAAAATGCTATATAATATGTAGATTAAAACAACTTTTTTTATATGTTTTCCATCTTTTTATCCCTTACAAAGTTTTCAGTTGCCGGAGTTCCAAAAAAAAACAAAAACTACAGGACAATATGTCGCGTGCTTTCAATATTTTTTACCAATATATTCATTATTTATAAGTTCCATAAAGTATATGCATAGTCTATTTTTGAATATCCTTTAGTAAACTTCGTACACAACCCATATCTTCAATCAACATCTTTCTCAGCCACTGTGTTTCTTGCCTTTGTAATTCTAGTTCACGCTCCAATTGTACAATACGTTGATCTTTTTCGTTAATCACGTTCCCATACGTTCCCTTCAATTGTCTCATCATACTTTCCATCAAGAAATTAACATCATTGTTTGATGGTGCAACGGTGGCGTTTACATTAATATTTGGCACCAGGCCATCATTACCATTTAAGCCCAATGTGGTGTTCGCGTTCCCATTACCGTTAAGTGGTTGATTATTCACCAAATTTGCATTATTATTATTAACGACATTAGGAGCATTCGCGGTGGGATTTGCCCTTGACCTTTTATTAGAATTTGGTAACTGTAACAGTTCTTCTACAGCATCATCATCCAAAGTATTCACATCTAATGATCCCAATGATCTTCTTTTCCAGGATGTGGACGCAGTTGTAGGCAAAGTTGTAGTAGAGTTAAATACAGGATAAAGATCACTATCCATCAATCCAAACTCAAATGCAGAAGCTCCAGGACTAGTAGGTTGAGTGTAATAACCATTTAATGATCTTGCATTAATATCTTGAGAAATTGTTTCCAGTCGCTTTTGCAATTGTCGTGGCAATGAAGCAGAATTAGCAGTTGTATCTCCTACAGACACAGTATTAGCCGAGGCATGTACCGCTTGTTGTTCCTTTTTACTCAATCGTTTGTTCAGTTTGGCTGTCTTCCTTTTAGCTCTTGGAACTGGTATTCTCTTGGGTTTGCTTGTTGTATTAATTGTTGAGATATTGACTGTTGAAGTACCACTGGTGTTCGTATTGCTAGTGCCAGTATTGTTCACATAAGTAGATCTTCCAGACAACGGATCATTAGGAGAACTATTTGCCGAATTGGTGTTGTTTCTCTTATTATTCGTTCCGTTGTTATTTCGATTCTGATTAATTAAACTTTTCGTTTGAGGATCGTATACTTCAAATATACTCAATGATACTAATTTCCACAGGTTATCACTGTTCAATTCTGAATCTGGTTTGATCTGCCACGACTCTTCGTTAACACGCGTAAAATATTTGCTATATGGACTCACGTCGTAACTTAATTCTAATTCCTTCATTATTTGCTGAAACCTTTGATACAGTTCGATGGCTGATTTAGGCGATGTCGATTTATCATCGATTTGTCCAGTGGATAATATAACAGTGTATAATTTTGATAAAGTAATAAAAATTTGAGAATATTGAGATGGTGATTGTATAGTTTTGACATTTGAAGACGGGCTTGACTTTGTAATAATTGGTGATTTTCCATCATTTGTAGTACCCGTTGATGAATCTGCCTCATTAATTCCACTAGTTTGGTTATTGCTTGCCGCCGATGGGGTAGCGGTAGTGGCCTGTGGCGAATTAGTTACACTTTGAAGTATATTCGAGTTTATTATTGTACCATTGGATAATAGATTAAACCCTCTAATAATAAATACATCCAGTTTAGTTTGATGATGCATAACTTTAGTTGACTCAATACTACTACTTTCTAAAGTTGTGTTATTATTAATCACGTTAGTTACAGTACTGTTGTTTTCCGCTTTGTTATTCGGCAGAAGTAAGGACGGCTTGCTAAATGTATTGAAATCTATAGTATCCATTCCATCACCATAAATTGTTTACCTCTTTTGTCTAAGGTATTTTGAATGGTTTGGGATTGCCTCTCTGTAAATCTCCAGGTACTAATGTTAATATCGACACATTGCTAAATGGAGTGGTTTGGTTATATCTTAAAAAATTAAAAATCTACAGTCGGGTAATGCCGCTCTTTTCAACTGATGGTGAATTGATTAAAATACGTACAACACTTATAGATATACAAGATATCGAAAGTGAAGAAGTTTATAATATATAAGTATGAATAATTAGAATAAGCGTGCAAAGTTTATATAAAAAATTAGGTTTGGACATGACATATTTGAAATAAATGTGTTAAGAGTCGAGTGGAAAAAATAGAGTGGATCAGTACAAATATTAATAAACTGCCGAGTAATCACCTTCCATAATTAGGAAATGTAATGTTTGTATTAGTATTAGCAATGGAATTCGAAAGCAATACAGAACTATTGCTATTATTATGACTTGATGCATTTGGATTTCTTCTGGTATTGGGTCCTCTAACACCTAATGGATTTTTGGAAAAACTTAATCTAATACCACCTTTAGTACTCGTAGTGGCTCTTGGTAATTGAGCGCCATATAACTCTGCAAGTGCCATTGTAGCATATGAAATATCCTCAAATTCTACAAAACACATTGGACCATGTGCAGATATATTTGATGTGACATTTGAATTTGCATTAGAGTTCAAAGGATTTACTTTAGTATTTTTAATTCTGAATGACAATCTCTTAAAACCAGGTTGATTAGAAAATAAGGATCTTAACTCTTGTTCTGTACAATCTGCTGGTAAATTTCCCACATATAAAGTATTACAGGGTGGGTTTTGATCAGCTGGGTTTGCTGGAGGAGGAATTCTTGCCAGTAATGATATATCCGTGGGTGACATCATATTTGCGGCAACTTTACTAGTAGCGTTCCCACTTTGTAATATTTGTGATGGAGGCAGTTGAGTCAATTTTAGTGGATTTTGTTCAGTATTAGTTTGATTACTATTTCGTACTGTATTTTGGCCGGAGTTCAGCAGTTGTGTAGGTATATGCTGGCTTGATGATTCATTAGGAGAATCATTTATCTTCATATTTAAGTTATAAGATGGCATGTGCTGTTGTTGTAACTGAGGAGGGTTAATAACACCAGATGAAACTGGTCTATTTACAGTGTGACTCATATCGAAGAAAGTAGTACTTTGACTTCTTGATGAGTTAGGAATTCCACCCCATTCAACAGTAGGTGTAGAAGGTTTTGATGTGGGTGCAAAGCCGCTACTGCTTGAAGGAATGCCATTAGTATTATTCCATATATTTTCATTAATATCATTTGTCTCTAAGGAAAGAAATGATCTGTTAAGATTGTTTGATTGCAGAGATTGATCAAAAGAAGAATTAATTGATTGCTGCTGTTGTTGATGTTGTGATGCAGATTGTGACATTGAAAACTGATTATAGTCTGTTGAAAATGGATCAGAGAATGAAAATCTAGATGCCCCAGTTGCACTATTTGCTCCGGCTGTAGTTGTGGATAAAATGCTGGTCCTTTTTTGTAAATTTTGTGGAGGTGATGAAACCTTTTGTGGTGTTGGTTTGCCCTTTGAGATAGAAATCTGTTGACCGGTGGAAACATCTATCACTTCAACTTTACATGGTGATGGAAATTTATAACCAAACAAATCTGTTTTGGAGTTTAGCACTGAGGCATATTGTATAGCTAATGGCAGTGAATCCAGTTTTGCCATGATGAAACTGCTGCAATTTTGTTGTTGCTCTGCTTTATTATTAGCAGTCTTCAATGGCGACGATGTTGGTTTTGAATTGACAAGTCGAATTTCTTTGACACCTGATGCCAGAGCAAAAATGGCATATGCTTCCCTAGTCGTTATATCTTGTGGTAGTTCTGATAATTTTATTGTGTAAAATGATTGTCTACTTCCAGTTGATGAATCAATTTCTGTCGTGGACATATTTTTAAAAAACGGCGAATTATTTGTGTTAGCCAAATGATGTGGCTCCTGCATTGGTGGCAGAGCGTTAAAATTGATGTTTGTATCACTGTTACTACGTATTGATGTGGAAGAGTTCAGGTTCAAATTTGCCTGGCGACTTGGTGATAAATTATTTACCGAGCCAAATGACAAGTTCTCGGTACTCGCACTAAAAGGCTTTTGAAAAAGATAGTTAGAATTCTGCATTTCACACTTGAAGAATCTTTTCAGGCCTTTTTGTTCTTGGTTGGTTATTTTACTGTTTATATGAACAAAATGATTGACTTCTTTCTCTGCTTTTACCAAAATGTTTGTTTATTCCCTTCCCGTTGAAAATTTCGTGCCGGCGCTTCTACCAGTCAACGGATCGTGAATTTTAGGCAATCACAGTTTTCTCTGGCAACAACAACAATACGGAATTGATGGCCAGGGGGAATGTTGATCCTGTTCCAGTGGGTTTTCCTCACAAAGCTTATGAAGATCGATGGTACAATGCTTCACCTTATGCATATATTCTTTCTCCAAATCTAAAATATTGACAAATTTTTCCTTTACATCTGAATGCTCACCTTCGCATGATCCACCATTGATATTGTTTTCTACAGTGACAATTTTGTAACCTAGATCCAAGCAACTTAACGAACATCTTCTTTCATTCTGTATTTCCTGAACAGAAACAGAAGTCTCATTCAATTCACCCAAACAGACACTTCTCCTCCTTTGTTCCGAATCTCCGTCACGGAACATGGAATCCAACACTAATGCTATAGGTGTGGTGGTCTGTGTCCCCATTTCTGTAGTTTCTACTTTAGGGAGTACATTCTTGGGTATATCTTTAAATTGAAACTCTTTCTTTTGTATGGATGAGGATCGCTTTACGCGTCTTCTTGGGTTATTGTTATTGTTATTATTGCTATTATTGTAATTTTTATTATTTTCTTTCCTCATTGTTTGTTACTCCTATCTTTATTTATTTGAAGAATTTATTTAGAGTATTAATCTTGACAGGTTGTTTTATACATAATGGGATGCAGATGGTTCCTGTGCCTGTTACGTGTGATAGGGTAGATTAATTGTTAAAACTCCGATGGCCGATAGTGTCAAGTAATACACATTCAAAAAAAACAACACAGAATTATTAAACTTAAAAATAAACACATGTCATTTGATTTCATTACGCAGAGAAAAAAAGGTACAAAAATATTTAGTTAAGTAGAGTGGCATAAATACATAATAAGGGGAAACATTGATGGAAGGATGAATTCAATGGTTTAATTTATGGACTTTATGTTCCATTTGTTGCTGTTTGATCTTCTGTTCCACTTTCTCAGCCTGTCCTCTTGATTCTGATCTTGGAATTTCAGATAAATTCATTGTGTCTTCGGTTTTTTTACTTCCAGCCACATAATTTTTAGTTGGGCAAGGCCAAGGAGCCATATGATGTGGTTCAGGATTGGCAACTCCGGCACCTGGAACAGCATATTCTGTATTCATACCAAACTCCGGCATAGATGTATCCTGTGCATTTGCTGGAACACTTGTTTCATTCATTCTTGATTCTACAGTGTCATTAGGGTTCAATTTGTTTGGGTGCATCTTTGCATGTTTACCAGTATCTTTACCACATCCTGGAATACCCACCTTATGTTTATCCATATGTAATAAGTCAGGACCTGATACGTTTTCTGGTAAGATACCATGTTTATGATGCACATGTTCTCTCTGTGGCATAATCTCCTCATTTTCGTTAATGCCTTCATCGTCAGGTAGAAAACCACGTTTACCTGAATCCAACTGTGGTTCTGCCATTACAAGTTTGTTTAAACCATGATATCTTGGATCATCTTGAATAAATTGATATTCATAATCATCTTGTCCTTCACCTAATATCCTCATATAATCTTCTGGACCATGATACCCAAATTTGTGACTGTTGTCATTGACATAATCGTCAGCTCCTTGACCTTCACCAAGGATTCTTGCATAGTCACGAGCGTCATGATGTCCAAAGTTGCTTTCTTTAGTAATATTGCTAAAAAAGGAATAAATAACAACAAAAAAGCAGTTATTATCTTGTTAGTAAAATAATAATTCAAAACAAGCTAACGTTTTATGTTATTTTCGATGCAGACACTATTATATTTTTCTTTTTGCTTTGAAATTGGTTAATTTAGTGAAAATGGGGTTGCAGACCGGTTTATTGAAATGGGATCTATTATAATTATATCATCTTCCTTATTTGGTTTATTAGTTCCATAAATTGACAACAAATTAGAATCAATATTAGTTATCCCACTCAAGCGTGTCTCCAACGATTGATGATCGACAGACCCATCTTTTTCCAGATCTAACAATCGAACACTCAAATCGTGATGCTGTGGTACTTCTCTTGCTATTTTTAAATGAATTTTTTCCAATCCTTGCCCGTGTTTCAAGACCAAAGATAAATACCCACAAATTATCAAAATAACAAATGAAGTCCAAATGAACGCGAAATTATTGGATCCTAATTTAGTGTTCCTCTTATCGGCGGCAAATACTTGTTTGCCCTTCACAAAGCAAACGGTGTATAAAATAGCGGCCACCCCAATGAAAAAGAACGCGCAACAATGAAGCCACACAGGAATCCAAGATTTTATCCTCTTTGTAAAGAACATGACACTGTTTATCAACACTGTCAATAAATCGAATATGAAACCAATGAGAAGTATTGCCCAACTAACCCTTGACAAATAATAATAAGTGTTTCTATTATTTATGAAAGATAAGGGCATGTGATTGGAAGAACCATAGTTATCCACTGGAGAAAACGGATAAGCGATTTGCGTTTCGGTACAAACCACCAACCCATGTTCAAACCATGATAACCCGCAAGTACGATAATTGTACCATTTAGTAATATTTGGAGCTGCATTTAAGCCAGCTGTTGTTGCTTGTAACCAATAGAAATGACGCAAGGTGCCCCCCGTTGTTGCACCTGAAAGCATCAGAAATGATAATAGCAGAGTTGCACCTAACAAAAGAAATAAATTTATGTATTGTACGAACCTTTTGTAATTCATTTTGATAGTTTTATGATATGTTTCTGATTACAATCGCAAGAAGGGAAATTGAAAGATTCAGATGTGAAAGGAGAAAACGACAGCATATACCTGTTTAAATAGCTTGAGGAATGCAATATAGAAAACATGCCAACACAATAGGACAGAATTCCCCTCTCTGAAGTCGGTTTTGCTTCAGCCGCGCAGTGCAAGCGTCGATCAGAGCATTTCCATTATGAACAATGGGAAAATTACAGGTTTCATTAGACGGGTTTGCTTTTCATATGTCAATGCCAAACTCTACTTTATGAATGAACTGTACCCGACGGTTGAATGCTAAAATAAACAAAAAAAAATATGGTTGCATCAATATTACCGGTCGAGTAGAGAGAGAATTTGATCAAATGTTTCAGACGTCTAGAAAAATTTTGTATCGGTGAAAGAGAATCGTTGTTGAACATCACACTCTCCACCTCTTATAGGATATGCAGTATCGATCGTGTGGTATTGTTAACGTATGATGATTCATCCATCGTTGTCTCTGTCAAGCAGGCACATAGAACTTGTCGGATATGAATTACGTCCCTGTAATAACAGTACGCCGGTATTGAAAAATTAGGTTGCTACAGATAATTGAAAATTGGAAGCATTGGTAAAAACTTCAAGGGAGTTATTATTAAATCTTCCAAATCCAAACTGAATGATTCTTTTGTGTTCTTAAGGAATTGTAATATCTTGTATTCAAATTTTTTGGAACCGATGAGTCGAGCATTTCTTGTAATAGTTAAAGCAGAACCTCCAAAAAATAAGAAATGTACTCGTTGTATAAATCAATAGTAGTATATTATTCATTTTCCTTTTATGGACGACTTGTTAACAATAATATATTGAAAATAATTAAAATTTATCGATCAATAAGAGGCATGACTAGGGTATAGACAAAAACACAAATTATATACAAATGTCTTTGACAGACTCTCGACGAGTAGGTAAATCTTTTGAAGAGTTCTGGGCGATACCGCATCCACATCCATACGGATGTCAATTATTTTTACAGTGCCACTGTGGTCTGCAGTCTACAATTACTGCTGGTGTTTCGGTGCGTAATTCGACGCTTTCATTCCATATTTATTTGGAAATAGTTGCATGACTGGCTTCAATACTTTTTAACAGACAGACATGTATATAATGCTTGTTGGAAGAGATGGACAATACAAGGAAATCTGTTCGTTTCGCCCAGATATCTGCAGCGAGTAAATGGCGTTTGCAAACTGTAATCTCACACAAAACCGACACTTCTTCGCAGATTTTTGAAGTGCTGTGTAGCAAATGATCTATTTGTGTTTTTTATGATGACTTTTAATATGGGCATGCAAATTGCCCTTTTAAGACGGTACATCAAAAGCCTATGGCATACGGCTGAGTTTATAATAGTCTTGCATGCATTATTTGGTTTGATTTTTTTTGGTCTTTATTAGTTATTATTCATATATTCATTTATTATCTTTCTCTAGTTGAAGGCACTATCATCAAAGGGCAATAGTTCGAAACTCTATTCACAAAGGTCATGCTATGGTTGCATCTACTGGATACGGTTTAAATTTTATCATCGTGTCTTCATCGTGTCGCAGCTTAAAATAAAAATAAAAATGTAACTTTGCATGAAAAACACCTTTCATACTACAATATTTAAGTATAACATCAAGCTAAACATGCATAAATCAAGACCAGTCACTAAGAAAAGACAAAAGAATCAAGCTAAGCATGCTGCCAAGAAATTAATCACTCAAGAGGATTATTACATCCAGGGAACAGAGTATGAAGAACAAGCTGAAAGATGGCAATTATCAGATTTGAAAAAGACTTTAAGATTTTATAATAGGGCATTGGAATGCTATCAGTTGGGTCAGAGACCAAACGTTATGGGTCAAAATTCTACCGATTACTATAATATAAACTACAATCAAATGAGATTGTATTTGAAAGTATTCATCGAGTTTACAAATAACAATGGATATATTAATATTGTCAATTTTATTAATTTTAAAGATACAGAGGAGGACAATATACTACAAGAAGGTTTAAAATCATTGATATTACCAATAGATATAATTGTAAAGATGTTTGAAACAATATCAGAGACATTGGGAGTTGATGAATGGGATTATAAATGTAATTTGTTAATTGCATATATAACTTTGTTGGAATCTTCCACTGATCCATTAAATGGAATTCAGATTATTGAATTTCTAGAGAAATTTATTAAATTGGCACAAAGCACATTGACAGAATGTTTTAATTTAGTAAAATCTCAACAGGACTTGGAAAACTCATCCATCGACTCAGCACATCAATCTTTACAACAAATTCAAAACGAATCTATTCCACAAGAACCTTCGAATGATGGATCAGGTGTCATTATGGATTCTAATAATAATAGAACTGAAACAATGGAAATGACAGAACAAGTAACATCAGGTACTCTATTAGAAATGGTTTCCAATTCTTTCAAATGTCTTGAATTAATCGTTGAATCAACTTTGGAAAATAAAAAATTAGGTTTGATTAATGATATTCAATCAAACTTTATTAATCATAAGATAAGTAAATTTATTCTATATCTTGATGAAATGATTACAAGTTGTAATAATTACAATTTCCCAATGAATGAAGAGTTTATGTCGGAGATACGGAATCTACAATATGAAATTAAATGTTTAAACCTATTACAAATTGAAGATCTGACAAAATTTGAACAACTAATTAATATAACCGAATTGGCTTCTGAACAGAATGCCAATTTAGTCCTAGTGAAAATTGACATCTTGCAATTTACCATTACAAATATGAATGTTGATAGCTCAACTGACATCAAATGGAATTTATGTACTTTGTTGAATAAATTCCTAAATGATGCCAAGACTCACTTGTCGACTAAACTTAATACATTATTGCATTCTGACTCTGAACAATTGAGTTCAGTTGTTTTTCAACTTTGCGACATATTGATTAACTACTCAGATAATGAGCTCATCAGATATGATATTAAGTGGAAAAACTGTGAACGGCTGGAAAAAGTCACCCCTGCCCAACAAAAAACGCTAGATATCTTAATGAAAAACGCAAATGTATTGTTAAGGAATGCAACTACTATTGCCGAAAGATCATGTGGACTACAGGAAAGCATAATAGATAGAATAAAAAGAAACTATATATACCACCAAGCTCATTATAGACTGCAACTACTTGAAAAAGGAGCTCTTATATCCAATAGGGTGAACAACAGTGATGAAATAGATTCTATTAAGGATCATCCATTTTACAAAAAGCTATTCTAAATAACCTATATACGATAATGAAACGGGACATGCGTGAACAAGCCATCTAATTATGTTTCCAGATCAGGTAACGCGTGAAGAAAACCGCGAGCGTGGCTTGCTTTGTTTGATGCGGATCACATTTTTTAGTTTCTATTAATATAATATAATAATGAAATATTCTATAAAACTAATACCTCATCATCAACCTCCAAGAAAAAGTGGTTTCCTCGAAAAATAGTCAAGATATCAAACACTACTTTACAGTTTGAACAAATTTTTCGATGAGCAATAATAGCTTTTACAAGTATTACACGGATGATCAGGATGATCAACCCAGCGAGAACCAACATGTTCCAGAAACAAATGAATATAATAATGAATCGTATGGAAATAATTCTCGCAGACCACCTCCTCCAGTATTAAGAACAACTTCCGGTTCATTACCCCAACAGAGTGTCGGTTCATTCACGCCGGTACAAGCGTTGCAATTTGAAGACAATCATCAGCTATATCACCACGAAAACGCACACTATCAAAATAATCATAATGCTCTGGCTGATGCTACAGATTATGCAAGTTTTATTAATGTGCAACCAAATCAAAATCATGAACTCACGAGTTTTCCATATAATAATGTCTTTGTTGCCAATGATAGTAGTAATAATACTGCCGCTGATGCTACTACAGCCTACCAAATACCATCAATTAATGTCATTCAAACAACTCCAGATTTAACACAATCTTCAATTATGCATCCAATTACCTCTCAGTTTCCGGTATCTCAATACAATAATCCAAATCTGAACAATCAGCATGCCAATACTTATTTCAACGAGGAAGAATATTATTATAACAATCAAATTCATACTAGTAATAATCCACCAAGCATAAACTCAAGCATTGACAATTTTATACCGAACCAAGATGATACAAGACCAATATTATCATCAAATAATATCAACAATACTAATGATATAATATTCAATCAAGATCCAATGGCATCTTATTCTCAAGATAACTTAAGAAATGACTTGGAAACTAACTATGTAGATATGAATGGTGATGATTATCCAATCAACTCATATTTGAATAATAATGATGAAATTGTAGATCCTTATAACCGTACCTCATCAGACATTGCATATTCAAGGGAACCAACTCCTAATTTGTCACATAGAGATCTTGGTGAATACGATGAAGATGACGATATTAACACGTTAGATAAAATGCATTTGTCTACTTCATCGCGTACCTCATTTACATCCTCAATATCACAAAATTCAGAATCTAACTTGTTAAGTGCAAATGACGGACAAATTACCAACAAATGGTTACCTAAACGTTCTGCAACTGAAACACGTCGTTTCAAATTATGGAATGGTAATTTTATTTTTGATTCACCTATTAGTAAAGCTCTATTAGATAACTATGCCAAGGCATTGAATCATTTGACCAATGAATTTAAGTTCATGAGATATCAAGCAATAACTTGTGAACCCACAGATTTAGCACAAGAAAATTTTACTGTGAGACAACTAAAATATATGACTATTAGGCCTACCGAATTATTAATTGTTGTAACCATGTATAATGAAGATCATATTCTTCTAGGAAGAACTTTGAAAGGTGTGATGGATAATGTTAGATACATGATTAAGAAGAATCGTTCTCGCGTTTGGGGACCTGATGCCTGGAAAAAAATTGTCGTATGTGTAGTATCCGATGGTCGATCAAAGATTAATGAAAAGGCATTAGCATTAATGAGTGCCCTAGGGTGCTATCAAGATGGGTTCGCTAAAGATCAAATTAATGATAAGAATGTACAAATGCATGTTTACGAACATACCACATTGTGTAATATTACAGATGTAAGTGAAGAGGAAGGTGTTAAATTAGAATGTAATCAAACTACTATCCCAATTCAATTAATGTTCTGTTTGAAAGAACAAAATCAAAAGAAGATTAATTCTCATAGATGGGCTTTTGAAGGGTTTGCTGAACTGTTGCAACCTAATGTGGTGACACTCTTAGATGCAGGTACCATGCCAGGTAAGGACTCCATATATCAATTATGGCGTGAATTCCGTAACCCAAATGTTGGTGGTGCATGTGGTGAGATTAAAGCAGATTTAGGTAAAAATTTCACCAAATTATTCAATCCATTGGTGGCATCTCAAAATTTCGAGTATAAGATGTCCAATATTTTAGATAAGACCACCGAATCAAATTTTGGGTTTATTACTGTGTTGCCAGGTGCCTTCTCAGCTTACAGATTTGCTGCTGTGAGAGGTGAACCATTGGAAAAATATTTCTATGGTGAGAAAGTTGAAAGTGAGGGTATCCATTTCTTTTCATCCAATATGTACTTGGCTGAAGACCGTATCCTATGTTTCGAAATTGTTACAAAGAAAAATTGTAACTGGATTTTAAAATATTGTAAGAGTGCCTTTGCGTCAACAGATGTACCTGAACGTGTCCCTGAATTCATTCTTCAAAGAAGAAGATGGCTAAACGGTTCCTTCTTTGCCAGTGTCTATTCTTTCTGTCATGTTCATAGAATATGGACCAGTGGTCATTCACTAGGCAGAAAATTGGTTTTAACTTTTGAATTCGTTTATTTGTTTTTCAACACCTTACTTTCATGGTTTTCCCTGAGTTCATTTTTCTTAGTGTTCAGAATATTGACGTTATCCATTGCGGTGACTTACCGTTCTGCATTTGGTATTCTTTCCGTGATATTCTTGTGGTTATATGGTATTTCTATTTTGTCAACTTTTATTTTATCCTTAGGTAACAAGCCAAAGAGTACAGAAAAGTTTTACATTTTGTCATTTCTGTTCTTTGCAGTGTTAATGATCTACATGACCTTCTGTAGTGTATTCATGAGTGTTAAATCGTTTGAAAGCATATTAGATGATCATGATATTACATTTAAAGGTCTGATCCTAACTGAGGCGTTTAGAGATATGGTAATATCAATTGCCTCCACTTATTGTCTTTATTTGTTAAGCTCATTGATATATTTACAACCATGGCATATGTTAACGAGTTTTGTGCAATACATTTTGTTGAGTCCCTCATATATCAATGTTTTGAACATTTATGCTTTTTGTAACGTACATGATATCTCTTGGGGTACTAAAGGTTCTGTGGCAAAACCATTAGGTAAGATTAACACAAAAGAGGATGGTACCTTTCAAATGGAAATCCTAGTGTCTAATAGTGAAATTCAAGCAAATTATGATAAGTATATGAATATTTTGACTAAGACAAAGGAAGAAGATGAGCAAATCAATGGTCCAACTGAAGCATCTATCGAAGAAAAGAAAACAGGTTATTATGCAAATGTTCGGTCTTTAGTCATTATCTTTTGGCTTATGACTAATTTTGCCATTTGTGCTGCGGTATTGAACACAGGCGGTATTGGAGAATATTTAACATTGAGAAAGATGAAAAAGGATGCTACAATGGAAACTCAGGAAGTTCAGTTATTGCCAGATAAGGCTAGTATCTATTTTAGTGTCATTCTTTGGTTAGTTGCATTATCGGCAGTAATTCGTTTTATTGGATGTTCTATTTATCTGAGTGCGAGATTAATTAGGAAAATTAGCTTCAGGTGAATGTGTGGTTATATATAATGTATCGAAAAGTTCAAGATACAAGGACAATGGTTATATGCATAGGTTATTATAAAAGTATTTTTCTTTGGAGTGTTTTTTTTTTCCTGTTTCCATAGCCGCCAAACATGTATATCTTTTCCAACTGTGGCTCGAAGAGAATATCTCAGTATATAGCATGCACGTGATCTCTAAAAAATAATGAATCTACGTGACGATTCCTTCAGAACTCCATGATCCAACTCAGTTTTAAAGGAGCAGAATATATAAGAAGCATTAAGGGGAAGAAAAAAAATATAGGAGCAGCTACAACAGTTCAAATTAAGTAAGGAGACAAATGTGTAGATTTTTAATCTTTAAGGGCAAAGAGCCTATCCGTCTTTCACATTTGTTAACAAGGCCAGCACATTCTATCATCAATCAATCATTTGATTCACGACTTCGTCTAGATAGAAGAAGACCAATTAATGGAGATGGGTTCGGTGTTGCATACTATCCCGTGGAACCGGAATTAGAGGAAGATGGTCCATGCATTTTCAAAGCTATAACACCAGCATGGAATAACCAAAATTTGAGTACTCTGGCAGATAAGACACAATCAGATTTAGTCTTTGCTCATGTAAGAGCGTCTACTTATGGTGTATTATCAGAGACGAATTGTCATCCGTTTACTTATCACAGTTTATGCTTCATGCATAATGGTGGTATATCAAATTTCAAGAGGATAAAGAGGAAATTACTTTCTCATATTAAGGATGAATATTTAAATTATTTGCAAGGTAGTACTGATTCGGAGTGTGCTTTTGCCTTATTTTTAGATACATTGGATAAGAATGGATTTGATCCTTCTCGAAAGGAAGGTGGATTTGGTCATGTAGGTTTGAGGAAGGCTTTATTGGAAACAATAGAATACTTAAAGGATTGGACTAAAGAGATATGTATAGAAGGAGAGACCTCGGAACCATCATTGCTAAATTTTGCTGTGACGGATGGTGACACAGTTATAGTATCTAGATATATCACGTCAAAGATAGATGAAGCTGCATCATTGCATTTCAGTTGTGGGTCCAGTTTTGTAGAGGCATCTCCGGGAGAGTATAGAATGGAGAGACTGGATAGAAACCAAGATGTGGTAATGGTTGCGTCAGAGCCATTAACTTTCGAAAGAGGTGATTGGATAGCTGTTCCTACCAATAGTATACTGACGATAAAGAAGCAGACCGTCTTATTGCATCCTATAGTAGACGAGTATTACCAAGAGGATCCATTGTATCTAAGAAGTTCTACATTAGCAGAAAACAAAGGGTTCATGGGTTCTGTGCCCAAGGCTAAAGCAGTTGAAAAGGATGTTCCTCCATTGGAAAGAGAGGGAAGAGTGAGGCCATTGACCGCTACAGCTCATTTAGTGTAACCATTATAAATAAGCAAGCAAACGCACTTACGTACAGGTCGAAGCTGTAATTAACGAGGTGCAGATTAAATGAATAACAATGAGAATATTCTACACCTCTTATGAGAGACAACGACATCCGTTCTTGGCAAAGACACTTGCATGAAGACGTCCAGGGTAACTTCATAACCCTAAACGGGTTCAGCCAAACAAACCGGCAACCCAAAAGGGAAAACCCGCCTCATTGGATATCCGGGAGATCCCGCGGCGAATTAAATTTTGGGCCAACACCAAGCAAATTTTTCTGTGAGCCATTTTTGCACAGTACGTAATTACTGGAACAGAAATTTTTCAAGACAAGATAAATATTCCATCGATAACTAAGTTGTCATTCCTCCTTTCCTATCCCATCGGCTGTCTTTATTTAACAAACTTCTCTTATAAACCTGTTTCTTTTGTTTTCTATATTTGTTTTTGTTTTTTCTTTCTTTCTTACGGAAACCGTATTGTTTCCTTCTAATTTACAGAACTATAATTGACATATACCCAGTTTATTCCTCCTTAATCTTTTATTTAAGAAGCAAGAAAGAATAACGAAAAAAAACACGCAAAAACACACAAGACAAACACAATTAGTCATCCACATAAATCTTTTAACGAGGAAACATAATTGAAGAGATACAATGAAATTTTCAACTGTCACTGCTTTCACTCTAGCTGCTGTTGCAACTGTCGTTGAATCCAAAAAGGACCATGATTACACTACCACCAAGGTTATAACTACTGATGGTACTACGATCACCACTACTTCTACCCATTCTACTCATAGATACGGTAGATTCAACAAGACTAAGAAGTCTAAGGCCTCGACTACTTCCGGTACTCACAAGTACGGTAGATTCAATAAGACCAAAAAATCTCATGCTTCTACTACTTCAGGTACTCACAAGTACGGTAGATTCAACAAGACCAAAAAATCTCATGCTTCTACTTCTTCTGGTACTCACAAGTATGGTAGGTTTAACAAGACCAAGAAGTCTCATGCTTCCACTTCTTCCGGTACCCACAGATATGGTAGATTCAACAAGACCAAGAAGTCTCATGCTTCTACTTCTTCTGGTACTCACAGATATGGTAGATTCAACAAGACTAAGCATCATCATACAACCGACACCGGTGGTCCAGTTAACAAGGCTGTATCTAACGCTGCTCCAAGTGCCAAAAACTTTGGTTCTTTCAAGGTGTTCGGTATCTCTGCTGTCTCCGCTGCTTTAGCCGGTGCTTTGATACTCTTATGATCATTCATTTATTGTTGATCACTTTTTACCAAACTTGAACAAGTATCCTTTTATTTTTCTGTCTAAAAAAAATTGTGTGTCCATGTGCTTAAATTCTTTTAATTTTTTTTTTATAAACTGTGTCGCTTGTGGAATATGATTGGATGTTTGCTAATCATCTCTAAATGGCTATTTTTCTTAATTGATTCGTGTGTGTGATTTTTTTTTTTTTTTTGAATCAATCCTGAACTGCTGCTTTTTTAGAACCAAAATCAATAGCTACTCAACTATTTTTATTCCAATTAGATCAAGCATTCATTCGTTAGAGAAACCATTATCTTTTTGTACTAAGAGAATGAAATTCTGTTTGCAAATTTGTGTGTGAAAAGTTGCTGTAGGATATTTCCTTTCAATGGTACGGAAAAGATTTTCTTCTAATGGATTGAAATTTTAATTTGCTACTCTAATATTTAATTGTGTAATATATATATATATATATATATATATATTGAAGAATGTATATATGACTTTGTGTGTTCCATCAAATATTTTTTCTTTCACGTAGTCCAATGCTCAAATTCAGACTCTTTTACTGAATCACACGAATATGCAAGTAACTGTCTGGCAACAAGCTGAAGTTGTTCATGTTCACAACAAGGAAGAGTTGCAGTCTCTTTCATGAATAGTTTAGTTTATTAACTGCAAGATTTGGCCTCTCAATAAAATTTTCGGCCGAATAATTACGTATAACATGATATGTGCTTGTGTTATGTACGGGTGTTCTTTTTTTTTTCCTTTCTCTTTTTTGCTTTTCTTCTCCATCAAAATTAATCAATTTATGAAAGGATGAAGATGTAGATGATGATATTGAATAATATATATAGATAGGTATTGGAAAACTTGCATCAACAATTAATTGCAAGATCCGTCACGTCTCCCTGAGATAATAGAATAGAAAAACATGGAATCCTCTGATACTTCCAACAAGTTTGTTCCAGAATATAGAAGAACAAACTTCAAAAATAAAGGCAGATTTAGCGCAGATGAACTTCGTCGCCGTAGAGATACTCAACAAGTGGAATTGAGAAAGGCTAAGAGAGATGAAGCATTAGCCAAGAGAAGAAATTTTGCTGCTCCAGCAAATGACGGTAACGACTCCGAAGAAGAAGATGAAATGACAGTTCAAGGACAACAACAATTCATTCAACAGTTACAACAAGAATTACCTCAAATGGTTCAACAAATTCAATCTAATGATATGCAAGAACAATTATCTGCCACCGTGAAATTTAGGCAAATATTATCTAGAGAAGTCTCCCCACCAATTGACTTGGTTATTCAAACTGGGATTATTCCAAGATTCGTTGAATTTATGCATGAAAATCAACCAGAATTATTGCAATTGGAAGCAGCTTGGGCCTTGACAAATATTGCTTCAGGTTCTTCTCCACAAACTGCAACTGTGGTGGAAGCAGGTGCAGTTCCGTTATTTATTCAATTGTTATACACAGGTACTGTTGAAGTGCAGGAACAAGCTATTTGGGCTTTGGGTAATATTGCTGGTGATTCGCCTAATTATAGGGATTTTGTTTTAAATTGCGGTGCCATGGAACCTATCTTGGCTCTTTTCTCAAGTAATAAGACTACCCTAATCAGAACAGCGACATGGACACTTTCAAACTTGTGCAGAGGTAAGAAGCCACATCCAGACTGGTCTATTGTTTCCTTAGCTTTACCAGCTTTAGCTAAATTGATCTATTCATTAGATTTGGAAACCATTGTGGATGCTGCATGGGCCATTTCATATTTATCTGATGGTCCACCAGAAGCCATCCAAGCTGTCATTGATAATAAAATTCCTCAAAGGTTGGTAGAACTACTTTCCCATAATTCTACTTTGGTACAAACTCCTGCTTTAAGAGCCGTAGGTAATATTGTCACTGGTAATGATATGCAAACTCAAACTGTATTAAGCGCAGGTATATTGAATGCATTACCACCACTATTATCCTCTCCAAAGGAAAACATTAAGAAGGAAGCTTGTTGGACAATATCTAATATTACAGCAGGTACTGTGGATCAAATACAAGCAGTCATTGATGCTGGATTAATACCTGGTTTAGTCAAACTATTAGGCTCTGCAGAGTATAAGACAAAGAAGGAAGCATGCTGGGCCATTTCTAATGCTACTTCTGGTGGATTGCAAAAACCCGAGATTGTCCGGTATTTGGCAAACGAAAGTTGTATAAAACCATTATGTGATTTGCTGGAAATTGCTGACACTAGAATCTTAGAGGTGGCATTAGAAGCATTAGAACACATTTTGAAGGTGGGAGAAGTAGATAAGGAAACTCAAGGTTTAGCTTTGAATATATATGCTGATGCCATTGAAAAAGTGGGTGGTATGGAAAAGATCTTCAATTGTCAACAAAGTGAAAATGATAAAATTTATGAAAAGGCTTTCAAAATTATTGAAACTTATTTCGGTGAAGAAGATGATGCCATTGATGAATCATTGGCACCACAAACAGGGAATAATACATTTGGTTTCGGTTCAAATGTTAATCAACCATTTAATTTCAATAACTAATGAGAAAGGAAAAAACAGACCATATAATCTGCACCTAATTCTATTGCATCTATGTAATTCTAATTAATCACAAATCAACGAATAAAACAAACAGTAATTTTATTAAGCTTCAAATTTATCTTCGTTATCTGTTATGGCGACAAAACAGTTTCGCGAGAAAAAGCTCAATATTCGGTAAATAAAACTAGCACATCAGTAACATTTTATAATGAAACATAGAAAGACAAGCCAAACAGAAATCCCAGGTACTTTATCACATATATATGGGTTCAAGTAGATTTTATGAATGAATTCTGGCTTTAACAATAATTACTTACCGTCTGAAAAGGCAATAAAAGAGAGTAAAGAGAGAATTGCTAGAATACTGCGAGCCTCAGCTAATAAGAAACAACACATTGATAAATCTCCAGCAACATCAATTAATTCGACTACAAATAGTTCTCTGTTTAACATCGATGAAACGATTGATGATGGAGAGCATCAACAAAATTCTCCAACTTCGACTACTGTGACGACTTTCGACAAAGATGTAGCACGAAGACCAAGCACACCTACGCCTGCATCTAGTTCCACGAGCCGTAGAGGATATAGATATGTATCTACTGTTACAAATACACCAGATATTAACAATTCTTTGGATCAAGAATATTTGAGCGATGATAGTCAAGGTGAATTGAAACATGATTTGGATTATAAACCTGTTATACAGGATAGATACAGTCCGTTACCTTCAAAGAGACACAAGTCCTTAAACATTAACAAACATTCCCAGGGAAGTTTCCTCAGTGGGTTAAATTATCAAATGAAAGATAGTAGTAACGGGAAACTTCGGAAAGTAAGTAGAAGTCAATCTTTGAAAAGAACTCTTGGAGAACCATTACCTCTGCCTTATCTCAAGAAGGAAACAGACTTTTCCAAGTCAAGCAGTATTAGACGACAAGAAGACTTGGCGACGAATATAGCTAAAATGAAATCTCTCGATCAAGAAAAAATTGATCGTAAAAGAAAAGAATTAACGTCAAGATGGCGGAAACATTTATCAACTAATAAAATGATCGACTCAACTGCAACAGACATTGACATATTAAACCAATTATCAAATAAAAGGGGTGAACGACGAGGCTCTGTATTGATCAGTAATAGTATTCCTTCAACTCATTTGTCTAATACGAATTTGACCGTAGATAGAGTACCGTCAGATAATTACGTTGAAAGGCTGCACGATGAATTGAAAGAGAATTCGATAAAGTTGGATCAGATAATAAATTTATTAGAAGAAAAGGAAGTGACACCATCCTATTATGATCAGCATTCTGAAGCCACAAGAAGGAAATTGGAAGTTTCAAAAGAAGCTATTTATTGGACAATTTGTATTATTATATTAATATTTTGTAATATTTACGTGTATTATTATTTATGAAAGAATAAGTATTTTATCTTTCTATCTATCATATGCAAGAAAAGGCTTCGTCTAAGAGAATGGGACTAGACAAAGGGAGAATATATATATATATATATATTTACAAGGAAATGCTTTAACAAACGATGAGGGTCGGTTCAATCAATCGTTGAAATCATTTTTTGGAGGTCTCCCATCTTCACTTTTCATATATAAATCGATTGCCAAAGAGAATGCAGCAAACCCGGCACATCCCGCCACAGCAGCCTGTGGGCCACTCTTATACGCCAACCCACCACCAGTCAAACATCCAGCCCAAAGTCCATTATAGACATCATTCTTAGCTCTCACTGATTCCACTACACATTCCACCCCGGCATAAATCATACCTATATAACCAAAATTTTTGGCACTTGAATAGGATCTTTTCCCCATATCAGCGAATTGTAATTTAATCTGTTTTTTCATTGGCAAGTCTGCAATTTGTTGCATACTACTAATTCCTGCCATGGTAGCCGTTGATGGCAATGGTGTATGTAATGGTGTATCGTAAGCCATTGAGGCTAAAAATAGACCCATTATTCCACCCAGTGCGAAACCTGTGACGCCACTTATTGCTGATTTTCCCGGACATGAAGTCATGAAGTTTACCATCATATTTGCTCCTCTTTCTGCTTGTTCCTCTTGTGAGAGGGCATTGAAAGGTTTTGAATGGGATGGATTGGATGTTACTTGGTCTAATCCGAACCCTTGATATACCATGGTTTGTTTTTTTTTTTTTTCGTATACTTGCTTTATTCTATTTTGGTGTGATTCAAATTGAAAAATGGTTTTAAGTATCATAGGATTATTTTTTTTTTCATCGATGCGATGCGAGTGAAAAGGAAGAGGTATTATTATCTGATTAAATAAATATAAGATAACAAAGGAGAAAAAAAAAAGTGGTGGTGGTGTTGATGAATAAAGAGTGTTTTAGATTAGTTCTTAATACAGGAGATGTTTTTGATACAAATGATGCCAAAAAAGTATGGGAAAGGGAAGATACACTTTGGAATAAGATGGTACGGGGAAGCAATTATGATTTCCCCAAATTGGGTCGATCTGTATACCAAGATGATAGGGACCGAGATATTATTAAACCAATTATTTGCCAGGATTTGGTATGGTCTTATGATGGGACTTCCATAGTGAGTGTTTATAATGATTATGGTATACGGCAGTACCTTATTCCTGAAGAGGATAAGGAAGAGAAAGTTTTGATTCCGTTCACGAGATTTTTCAAGAATCAATCTATTGTTAGCAGTAAAGTGCATCCCAAATATTCATTATTCAATGAGGATGGGGGTGGATATAACAGCATATTATTATCTGGCAGAGATATACCATTGCAATTATATTCATTGGGCACTACTAACGACAACGATCGTCCCTTGCAGATGTATGACACCATGAATAAAGAATCGGAACGGTACGATACGATCTATTCTATTGATTATTTAACAGAAAGCACGATTCTTGTTGGTAGTGCGAAGAACAAGATAACATTATATGATATGAATAGAAAGGAGGCCCTTTGGAGTGTAGGACCATGTAAAGATAACGGATTATCAGCCAGGTCTATAGTGTCGTGTTTTGATGAAAGAGAAGAAGGTCTGGGTTCAAGTTTCACTAGAGTGGCGGGTACATACAAGAATGAGCTGCTTAGAATCGATACTAGGGCATCGGCATCGCAGGATCTTGTTTACCGAGGTGAGCGAGACGGTAATGAAGGTATCATACAAATCCTAAGTTCTGACAACAGCCATTACTTGTATTTAATCAAGAGGAATAGCGACACCGTTGATGTTATAGATCGACGGCACAGTTTCGCACGTGTCAACCAGTTGCAAATGCCCTGCCGTGCGGGTAACCACAAGTACACTGGTGTAATGTCGCGGCAGGGCGGGTTACTGGTGGGCACCGCCGAGGGGACGCTGCAGCGTTGGAGCGGCGACGCCATCGAATTCGGCGGGTTGTCGCGCCGCCAACCGCACGCAGAGAACCGCCCGCTGCGCTCGGAGAGTCAGATAGAATGTGGCGTGGCAAACACGAACCGATTGGCGTCGACCAGAGACGGCGAATGCGTCGCCGTGTCACACTCCACGGGTGTAAACATATATGAATTGGGGGGTCACGGGTTAGCCGCCTGCCCCTAATTCCACAGCAGCCCGAGGGTATAAGTTACCCTGCAGCCAGAACCCTCAAACATTCCGTTTTCTCGCTTTTTTTTGCCGCCACCGACAGAAAGAAAATTTTTCATCTTCTTTTGCCCTCGAGGAAAAATTTCACGTTACACGTCCGGCTTGCTCATTTGCTTTGACGTGAGGGAATCATTCTCACTTCCAGTTGAGGTTTATATACGTACCGTCTTCTCGGAAGGGAAGGGACAAAATATACAAGTACATAGAGTATTTTTTTTCTTTTGCACACAACGCATTTCATTAGTGTTCTGCTCTCTTCGTATAAACTCAAGCATAGTTTAAGAAAAGATACCTTGACTTATCACCGCATCTGATC